>JANHJO010008012.1:72694-85312 GCA_032468235.1 Pseudoxyrhopus heterurus | reverse complement strand
ACTGGACTTTTTTCTTTGAAGGCATTTCGTTTCTCATCCAAGAAGCAGAGCTGAAGAAGCTTCTTGCATGAGAAGAGAAACATCTTCAAAGAAAAACCAGAAAGTCCAGTTGCCTCTTGAAAAAGCACCTTTGGGATGACTTAAGCTTGAATCCACATTTACTACACACCAAAACTTTTCCTTTCAGGACAATAATGTTTATAACACAATAAATTACTACTTACTACTACCATGGTTTAAAAAGCATTACTTTCTTCATCTTTATTATTTCTGAAGTTGATCGGTCGGGTAGTCACTCTTTGCATTACAGACATTTTATTTGCTCAAATTGTGGTTAAATTTATTCATCCAATTATATAGCCTAGAGTATGCCATGCAGCAACCATTCATAACTGGCACTGACTGAACTGACTGACTGAACTACTGCATTATTGAGTTGAAGAATGCATCACTAAGAATGAAAGTGAAAAGGCGAACCTCATTTACTAATGGCGTTCACATAAATGGGGAAACAATTTTAATTCTATAAGTGGAAATTTAAGCAAAACTATTGCATCAGTATATGGGAAAGGGTCTTAATACAAAAAGGACAGCATTCTTTGTTACCCCAAACCCTTGTTCCTCCCTAGTTATGATATATTTTGCTTTCCGGGCATGTATTTTATTTGGGGAGGGGGGGAATTGAGGGTTGATTAACATCCAAAGTGCTTTTTTCTTGCTGTGCTCCCTTCCCTTGGGCTTTTGGTGTTTTTTTTTCTTTCTTTCTTTCCGATACCCCCTTTGTTTTTCCTTCCTCCCTCTTCAGCAACTGGTTGCTAAGACATAAGACAGAATGATCTTGCAAGGACTGTGTTTCCTACCAAATTAAACTGAACTTCCAGTACTTTCAAACTCAGTATGTATGATCAACTTTTAAAGATGATGGGTGGCTTCTGAAATGTGGTTGATGGCTGGTTCTTCTTTGCCAAAAGGGGGAAACATACATACATACATACATACAGTACATGTAATCTTCTTTGCTTTCTTCATTCTAAGCTTGATTCATGATTATTCCATGGGCATGCCTATATGGTTCTTGGCCACAATACAGAACTGGATTGCCATGGCTTTTTTTCTGAGAGGTGTTTACGTCTTCAAGTCTAACTTCAGTTTTAGGATTCTCTGTAATCTCCCATCCAGTGAGAAGCCCTGCTTAATTTTTCAGGTCCAGGTTAGGTCAGTGATGTGCTGCCACCTGCTGAGGCTACACAAAGCCTACAAGGATGTAACAGAAATGACCCAATCTCTAATAACCTGCCTCTTTACAAAGTTTGATATATCTCTCTTTTTTTTTCTTTTTGGTTTTAGCAGGTCTTACCCAGAAAAGATAAGGAAAGACCAAAAGAGCATACCAAAAAATCAGTTTAACTCCATTTCTGTGCAATGTGTTCAGATCCTGGCAAACATTCTCCGTTATTCCCTGCATCTGTCTCTATTACAATGCCAAGACTTCACTTATTAACTGGACTGTCACCACTCATTTAAGGATCTCTGCCACTGGGCATATATAATCTTAGCATGTCTTCGGTCTGAGAGACATCTATTTATTCAGACACCCAAAAAGAAGAACCAAAAACATTGTCCAGGTAATCTGTATGTATATTGCTTCCTCACTTTTCCCCTGACCATCATTTCTGCCAAGAAATCAATCTTTATTTGGATTAATTGGATTTATACCCCAGTTCCTTTTCTCCTGCAACCAATCTGGGTTATGGGGAGCAGAATTGTTTTCAATGAGTCAGGATAAAACGCATACTGGGAAAAATTAGGAAGAAAAAAATATATCATGCGTTTGAAAACGATTGTAATATTTTAAAGAGCAGGATGGAGAAAATTGAAGCAACGGAGTCAGCGTGAGGAGGAATGACTGCTGTACTAAGCAAACAAAGGGAGGCTGCTCTGGAGCGCAAGGCTTTGTTTCTCCTTTTAACTGGGTGGTGCTTAGAAGATGCTGGAATACTACCATGAAAAAACCATTTCAACTCAATTTAACCTCCTCAGACAATCTGATGCTTCAAGGTCCTCTTTTTCTGTCTTTAGCAGCATCTCGAGATGGCCACAGCTGTACCCAGATCCCCGTGTCAGAACAAAACGCTGATGGGATAATTTGGGATCGAACTATTTTGAGAAATAGAGGCGGCAGAGGAGAAAGTGTCATGTTCAAGCAGAAGGTCAGCTTTTCTTTTACAGCATGGGGAGTCTTATAGTTGATACGAGATCTTATATGAGATATGAATTCTCACAGATGGGCATTTATAGCCTCACTTTAATTATTTTAACAGGACATACCTTGGAGCTCTGCAGAGCTTTGTTAATATTTTGATCAAAACCCCACTTCTCTTAAACAAAGGGCAGCGCACTTGGCCCTTGGTTTTCTTCATCTACCACCTTTCAGCCAAGTGGAGTATCTGAATGTTCCACCTCCATTGTTCTTCAGAGAGTAATGTGACTTTGCTAAGTGGTTTGCCATGTTAAGGCAGGTGTGTACAGTTGTAAAGAAAAAAAAATCTGGTTGATGGTGATACACATATACTGCAGCTGCCAGGGAATGTTAATTTTAGTGATATGTGTAGGATTCTTTTGTTTGCATCAATCCCTACTTTTCTATGGCAGGACCTCTTTGTTATAAAACCTTAGTAAGACCTCACCTGGAATACTGCATCCAATTCTGGTTATCAAATTACAAAAAAGATGTTGAGATTTTAGAAAAAGTGCAGAGAAGAGAAAATAAGATGATTAAAAATCTGGAGACTAAAACATATGAAGAATGTTGCAGGAACTGGGTATGGCTAGTCTAGAGAAAAGAAGGACTAGAGGTGACATGATAGCAGTATTCCAGTATTTGAGGAGCGGCCACAAAGAAGAGGTGATCAAATTATTCTCCAAAGCACCAGAGGGCAGGACAAGAAACAATGGATGGAAACTAATCAAGGAGAAAAGCAACCTGGAATTAAGGAGAAATTTCCTAACAGTGAGAACAATTAACCAGTGGAACAGCTTGCTTTCAGAAGTTGTAGATGCTTCATCACTGGAGGCTTTCAAGAAGAGACTGGACCAGCCACTTGTCTCAAATGGCATAGGGTATCCTGCTTAGCAGGGAATTGGACTAGAAGACCTCCAAGGTCCTTCCAGCTCTGTTCTGATTGAAACATTGACTGTTCAGAAACCAGATCTGAAAGCAAAACCTCCCAAACTGCGCAGTGTGTCTCTTTTTTCTTCTTCTAAGAAAATGCACCTCCTGGCTGGATGTTTGGAAGGAAAGAACAGAGCCTTCTTCCAAGGCAGATGGTAGAGCTTTCACACAGGATGTGGCACTTGTAGTACTCACTCGATTTAGAACCTAACAGAAAGTCCTTCTGCAGCTCATAGCACTGTCTAAAAACAGCTTTGTAAAAAGTTTGAAAAGTAAGAAGTCTCATTCGATTGGATCTCGATACATCCATGTACTTTTCTTGGCAGCAAGACAGGAGATTTGTCATTGCTTTCTTCTAGCATGTTTTTCAATTTCTCAGGCTAGCTTACAGCCCTGGTCTCCCATCCAAGTTCTGTCCTGTCCCAAACTACCTCTTTCATGCCTAGCAAACTCTGGTTAGTGCTGCCATCTGCTACTCTGCTATTATTGCAGCAATAAAATTATTATCTAAATTGAGACATTAATACTGTAAACCCAAATAAACAGGTCCTCATCATACAGTTGCAGTAGCAGATGAATTTCCCCACTGTGAAAGATAGCCTTTGGGTGAACAGTCATTGTTCTGATTACATTACTGTCTGTGCTGCTTAGATAACTGTGACTGCAATCCTGCACACTCCAAGCACCTCACATTCAATGGCTTTTAACAGCCTAACCATTTGCAACAACCCAACATTTGGAACATGCATCTCAGTTGCTTTTATGGCACTCCTGGGATAAACAAACAGAACACACAAAATTTGCATAGTATCGTACGACTGAACTCAGGGAAGTTTAATTACAAAACTGCATTTTAATTGATTACCTGTGGAATAAATGACAACAGTGCCATTCGGAGAAATAGCGACCAATATACACCTTATCAACAGAGCTTTTTTCATCTGACACATAATAATTATTTAATTGCAATACGTTTAGAACTGCAATTGGAAATATTAATATGCATGCCGATTACTTCTTGCAGTTAAATGACAGCTTTGGAGCCCAAGCAAGGGGCTGATGTATTCTACAGAAAAAGATCTCAGCCTAGTACCAAACTTAACCATTTCTCCTCTTCTTCCTCCTCTCCAGCTGCTTCTATTACTACTTTTACTATTATTGATAGTGAAATGACACAGAATTCCATGTTTGAAGTTACAATCGCCAACTAAGCAAGCAACTAAGCCAGTCTAGAACATAACATAAATAAACCACAACCATTCAGCAGCTAGACAATATTTCCCCACCCCAAACCAAATGTTGTAGTAAATATCAGAGATTAGAATACAGGTGACCAAAAAATAAGGAAATTTCTAGATGGTTTTCAGTAGATCTGATCTGACAATAGTTTAAAAGCTAGTATACCGTACCTTAGGCTGCTGGGAAAAAATAATGGAAAGAAAATCATACTGGATTATTGTGTGAGAATTTAGTTGCATTCTTGGTTCGGATATTCATCACAAATTCCTGGGTTAAGCATGTATTTAGAAATAACTTGTACCTTAATTCTCAATATATATCCATTTATCTAAACCTGATTCACAGATTTCTATGGCTGTAGATTAATTTATTTTTAAGTAGATGCTAAATGATTGAAATCGGTCCATCTTTGCTTAAAAATTGTTACCGAGTATGGTAACTGCAGTGAGGCTATTATAAGCACAAAGATGGAAGACTACAGAAACATCATTAATGGAGGAACGGATTGTGAAGATGTCTAAGTCTGCAGAAATTAGTAAACTGACTTGTTTGATTAAAAAGGGAACTACAACTACTTTTATAAAAGTCTAGAAACCCTTTGTAGACTGTTTGCTGAAAATGGATAAAAAACATGAATGATTGATTTCATCAAATTATTGATTAAAATGGTTTATAGGAATAAGGAAACTATGATATTCAATTTGAGAGAGTGAAGATGGTAATTGCTATGTTTATAACTTCTGCAAAGAAGATCAGAAGTTGTTGCTTCAGATTTTTTAAATCTTTCCTGCTTTTTGTGATTCTTCACTTTTAATTTTACCCTTTTTTCTGTTTGTGTAGTTTTTTTAATTCTTTGTGAAATGTTTTAATAAAAAATTTTCATTAAAAAAAATAAGTGTAATTTGGTTCTAGCCATGATCCTCTAAAATGTTTTAATTGTCGCTAATTATTTTTCAGGTTTATACATTTGTCAAAACAAAAGCAAAATGTGACTATTGGGTCTTCTAGTACGAAACATCGAGAATGCCTGTGAGAGAAAGGAAATATCTGCCAGTTGTAATAAAGGGAAAGAGACATCTTTCTGCACCCCTAAAGTTTGCAACTGATTTACAGAATTTATTATTATTTAAGTTTTAACCCAAGTCTGATTTATTATTTCTTGCATTTCAGGTCAAGCATTCCAGCAAACATTTTAGTGAGAAAAGGAAGCAACTAAAGAGTCCAAAATATTACCCTGTTATGTGTCTTATAGTGCTCCAATTACAGGCCCCATCAAACACTGCTTCAGCATAAGTGCTTGGTCATAAAATTGAGTTAATTATTCCTTGCAACAGCAATATTATTATGATGACAATCAAACTCAGCTATCAGGTGAAATCAGTAGATACTAGGTCCTTCAAGACACGTGATATGAAGGAGAGCTTCATGAATGAATGTATAATGAACAAGCTCCCGCTGAATCTGCTGCTTGCCATTTTGTTTTAAAACAATAGACTAATCTATTTCTTTAGTTTTCATCTCCTCAAAAAGTAATGATTCAAATCAATGGCCTATCATGCTCTGAAATACAGAAAATGCAGAGAGTTATAACATTACTTCTTGGGTTTAGAGTCTCTACAAAAGTTTCTCCAAGTATTTATATCTTAATTCCCTCCCCCCTTTACTTCCAAAAAACATTGGCAAACTGCAGTATATTGCTGAATAAATAATTAACTAACTGATAAAAGAAACTGTTCAGGGAACAATAACAGAAATGGCTTTTTTCACATGCTTTTATAGTCTCCTAGAACACCTGCAGTTATAGAACATCAAAAATGGTCGGAATTTTATAAGCATATTTCTGAGAAATGATTGCAGTTGCTCTGAAGAATTCAGCATATACATACAAAGAGTATTGAACTCTAATTTGCACACTAAGAATTTGGGAGTACTTTTCATTCATTGCTACAGTAATCTACAGTAGTGACATAGAACTTTGTATCTTGTGAGAAGATCCAAACTCACAAATGTATGTTTGATATTCTCCATCAGTGGAATTGTTCCATAGTAAGAAAGCTTGTGTTTAATTAATCACGCTATTACGATTACTACTTCTATTGCAACTACTCTGATTTGAAAAGTGAAAGTCTTTGGGCAGACTGCGGAGATCCTAAAATATTAAAAAGTGGGAAAACGCTATGTAATGAATGCACAAAGATATTAAACAATGTTACATAGTATCATGAATGAACCACACTGTGCAATACTGCATTGTATAAAATTTACAAGATAAGTTTATGCACAGGACAGCATCCAGACTTACAATGCAACATCCTGCCCAATGCAGAAAATTGCATCAATGTTGCCAGCAAACCCATGCTTCCCGATGGAAATTCTAACAAAACGCTGCAGTGTGGAGCATTGCCATTTTGAATCCCAATTTATACATTATCATTTCTCTTCTTCCTCATTGTTCATTAAGAGCCAGCAAGTCAGCCAACCTGTGTCGCTGTCAGGTCTTCTTGGACTGCTTGGAGAAAATACCCAGTTGAGTCTTTCCCCCCATAAAGGCTTGTTCCAACAAGGCCACTGATAGCTCTTGTGCACAGATCCAGCTGGTTAAGTTTGATAATCAATGGGACAGCATTACCAGAATGAATGGCTAGATCTCATACCTCATGTGTAGCTTATAGGCAAAATTAATGCTTGATACTCTTACAACTTGCAAGCTAGTCCTAACTTTTGCTCAGTCCTATTTTTCATACAAGATGCTTTTCCCATGGTCCATTTCATTTATCATTTGGCACAGTGGCCTTCTGTTACGACTGCCATATCTTGTTTGCTTAGGCATCTTCTATGTAAAGACTTTAAAACTGTGCAATGATTTTTCCCATCCCAAGTTCCTAATATTTCTAGACTTTCTAAAAAAAAAAACCATGGTACTCTCTCTCTCTCTCTCATCTATTTTCCCGTCAAATAAATCTTACTGTAACTTGGTTGACTTCCTTCCTGTACATACTATACTGCTGGAAGTTATATTTTTGTGGGATAAATCTGTAATATCTGAAAACACTAGCTATTGCAACCACAGAATAGCATATGACTTGTAATCATCTTCTTTCAAAATAAAAGATAAATATCTGCAATCAATTATAATGGAAGCCAGGCTCATTTACTATAAAGCAATAGTCAGTGTTATTGCATAAATAGCTACGATTTATACATACTTACTGTTATTGCTTTATTTCGCTAACAATGGTGGCATGGCAACTGTGCAATAATCTATCACTATTTCTGGTTCTGCCTACACACAATTGTTCTGCTGTATGTCATTCCCAATTTTGTTTGCTATTACTGAGTAACCCATGTTTGTTTGTTTACACACACACACACACAGAGAGAGAGTTTTACCAGCGATGGTGAAAATTTGGTTGAATTTGATTGGAATATACCAAAATCTATCCACTTCTTTACATTCTAAATATAGGGGAAAGATATGACTGGAAGATTCTTCCATCTAGCAAAAAGTATTCAGCGCTAAGCTGTTAGGAACCTCGATTAGTGTGTTTGTGATGCTGACACTTTTTCCCCTTGACAAGGTC
Organism: Pseudoxyrhopus heterurus; assembly: GCA_032468235.1. NCBI lineage: Eukaryota > Metazoa > Chordata > Lepidosauria > Squamata > Pseudoxyrhopus > Pseudoxyrhopus heterurus. The sequence continues at coordinate 77,320 of JANHJO010008012.1, read as the reverse complement.
CTCATCATTTATCACCAACTGATAAGAAATATCTAACATGGTCCTCTCCAGTTTGGAATTAGTTGTGTTTATTGTATTAGGTGGTACAGATCAACAAAAAATTAAGAGTGGTTGTTTTTATCAAAATAATTGATAATACTCCATTTTTAAGCAAAATAGATTGAAAGAACGTGAGATGTAAAAGGTCTCGACATGTGAATATGGTATATTGCAGATTAACCCACCGCTAATAGGTATACAGGGTTTTCTCTTTTTTTACTGTACTATTCCACACAAAATAACTACATTTAGGCATAAAGCTCACACATTCAAATCCTTTCATAAGGCAGACTATAACTTCGCTTCATTGCACTTTGGAAAGACTAGAAAACTCTCTTTATTTTAGATTGTAGGTCATCGTGACAACTTTAAATTCTCCAGTCCTTATTTACAGCTTTATGTGCTTTAGCAGCTAACATCAAGAAAGGATTCATGATTTCTGCAAGAACAAATCTTTGCATAAGATTGCAGCGTAATTCCTTTCAAAGGTTATCCTCCAAAATGGGTAATCTGAAGCCCACAACCGCAGGTCCAAGGAGGACTTTTTGGAAGCCAGAATTGAATAGACAGATGCATGATCCTCTTATTCCAGCCGAACCTCTTCTGCAAATGTTCAAGTAAGGTTGTCCTCCACAACTGTTCTCCTAGACTTATGAGCTTGGAAAATAATATATTTTGGATTTACAGGAGAAAGGAGAAGTGGATAAAAGATTATAACTCTCTTTCCACACCATTATTGTGAGTGTCTTTTGCAAATGCTGGTAGGGCAGCCCCATAAGCAATCTTAATAATCCACAAATATAGAATCCCAGGCTCGTCCTCGCCCTTAAGCTCAATTCCATTTCAATGAATAGCCAAAACCAGCATTATAAAAACATCTGGAGATAAATAATGCCCACAAGAGCAACAACCAAAAAATAATAGTGACAGAAATACCAACAACTCTCGAATCAAGACACGTGAAACATTTCTATGACGACAATGCTTTCTTTCACCTGCCACAGTCGCATTCTGAAATGAAACATTTATCCAAAGAAAGTAGAGTTTGTATAAACACTGCTTAAAAGGAATTACGATATTCTCTATTGTTGTCAATGCTTATAGGACATGAATCTATACGAGTATCAGGTCGATGAAGACCTTCCCTGATATGGTTTTAAAGCTAAATTGGTAAAGCCTCACTGTAGTCTTCATGTTTGTGAAAAGCAACAATTGCCGATAACCCACAGAGAGCAAAATGATGGAAGCTTTTAATTTAAGAGGGAAAAATGAGATTCAGTGCCATGGGGTGGTGCAGACTAACTTTCATGGGTCATCTAGGACAAAATGTTCTACATAAAACTGAGCTCTAATATCAAGCTAGTCAGAGTTATTGTCCATTTAAGATTTAGAGAGAAGAAAATTGTTTGCTTACAGTTTACCACTGGGACACAATCTCAGTTCTCTATTGATAACCTAGCCACAGTTAGGGACCTGAAACATTAAGCCAAATTTACTATTATATATTAACCCCAACCCCTACAACTGATTATTATATATTAATCCCAACCCCTACAACCGATAATACTTGTGAACTCAAACACGTCAATATTAATTAAATCCAGAAATTAAACAACTGAATAAATAGAAAGCTGTCTCATTTAATTCTGAGACACTTGTCTAATAATATATATAAATATATTGGTATTTAACTGCTTCAATCTTTAATACATCTAGTTTTCATGGCATTCATTTGACTTCCTTTATATGATAAATCACTTCCTTCATTTTCTTTATCCATTAAACTAATGTGTTAGAGCAGTGTCTATCCAAGGTCAACAGTTCTGGTTCATTTCTCACCTTCATGTCACAGTCTTTTTTCTATTTTACTGTCTATTTTAATTATGATCTAAATCCACCACTTGAAAATAACCATAAAAACAACACACAGGAAGTTGCAAATACATTTCTTTCATCTGCATAAGCAAACATTGTTCCTCATGAGCAAAAGACTCATACAAAGAAATATATAACCACTGAAATATGGGAGGCTGGAGATTATTAATTCAACAGCATCATAAAAAAAAAGACCGAGGACATTTGATTTTAGACCATTGAAAGGATCAACAGGTAAGCTCCCAAAGATGAAAATGACCTCTTCAATTAAAATTTGAGTCTCTGATTCATGCAACACAGAACAGAGAAATAATTCAAAGAATCCTTATTGTATCATATCAATCCTTTTTTTCTGAGCAGAAAAATATTATTAGATTATTTAATAAATTAGATTTTTATCCAACTTTTTATTACTTTTTAAGTAACTCAAGGATGGTGAACATACCACAATCTGACAGCCTTTAAACCCAAGTAGTAGAGATTTTAGATTATCCTGACTGGTCACCTTCACAACATATAATATATAAGAGTCAGTAAAGTGTAGTGGTTAAAGTGCTGGCCTAGAAATCAGGATACTGTTGAGTTCTAGTCCAGCCTATGCAAGTGGATGACTTTGGGGCAGTCCCTCTTCTTGTGGGCAAAACAGGAGGAGGAAGTAGTGTTAATATATGTTCGCCACCTTCAGTTACTTATAAAGTAATAAAGATGGGGTTAAAAAAATGTAATAAATAAAATCCAAATAACACTGACTTCCATTTTATTCATACAGTAAAAAAAATCTTCCCTATATTGATAAAAAAAAAGCTTTAATAGCCCATTTTTGGTCTCAGAAATATTTAAACTGCTTTAGATCAAAGTATGTCTGCTTCAGTTCAGACCTATCATCAAACTTTCATTGGTGGAAGAGTGCTTTTATGTTCTTAGGTGACTGTTGGGTATTTTTAAAATATTATATACCTACAAATAATACTTACATAATTTCTCTTCTTGTCATTTTCACACATTTAGATAATTACAAATCAATAGCCATAAATTACATTGTAAGGGAGAACTTATGAAAACCAGTTGTAAGAATAAAAGAGCGTAATTTTTGAAATGATTTTTAAAAAGGGAAGGGAAAAAGGACTTATTGTTAAAAAAAAATCCTTGCTAGGAGGTTTTAATGTAAAGATAAGCAGACAAGTAGGTGCGAAAGCAGTCAAGAGAGAGCAAAAGGTTGGCCAATAGCTAGCCTTTACTTACAGGTGTAGGTCATTTCAAAACTGTCACTAATATTCACAATATCAATCTGTGGAGCCAGCTTGGGGGGCTCTGTGAACTGAGATAATGCAAACATAAAGGCTGCATGTTCCTGGGATTGTTGAGTAGGAAATAATCCCCCTAAGGGAAAAAGAAGGGAAAAAATAAAAAAGGACATTAAGTCAGAAATCGAACTTTAAGTGACAAAGGTATTCTACAACTACAGCGATTACACTTAATGGGTATCAAAAGACAGTGGCCAAAATTTCTCCAAACACATTGGCAAAAAGGAAGCCATATTAGTCTCTTGTAGCTAAAGAACAAACAATAAATAAATAATCATAGAATGGAGTCCCCCAAACCATTGGGAAGAGGAGTTTTAATTAGGCATAACCAATCTACTTGTCATGGATTTCAAAAGGTCCTTTTTAAATGTTATTAAGTCCATATCTAGCCTCAGGGAGTCTTGAAGATGAACGGTAGAATTTTGGTAGAAGCTTTTGGTACAATATTCCATTTCATCCGATTATTACATAACCACAAAGATACGAGATTCCCCCAATTAGGTTTATAAACGAAGATCGAAGCTGCAGAAAACCGGGACTTGGCAATACTCTAACCATTGAAACTGAGCCTTTTGCAGCAACGAATGGCCAACTCCCTCCCCCCTCAACCAAGCGTGGATTTGCCCACGCGGAGCAGATGTTTGTTTCTTCAACAGGTTGTTGCTAAACTAAAAAAAATAAACAAAGGACATATCTTGCCATCATTCGAGCAACTCCTGTTTTTGGACAATGAGGGAGAAGACAACGGCCAAGTTTAAGAGAACCCACAATTAAGCCATGTTCTCCAAGAGATGCCCTATATAAGGGGATATTACTTATCCTAAGGAAGTAAGAAGAAGGCCACCCAAGTCCCTGGTCTCCAGAGGCCTGTTGTTCATTGAATCCCTGCTCATAGGAACAAGAAATTCGGTCTGTAAGCAATTATGAAGTGTCCCAATGAGTCCAAGCAATTATTCCATTAGCCCAAATATTTCGGATTGGGCAATTGGCTTCGGGAATGCACTGTTTCGTAATCTGTTGGACTCGAGTCTGTTAGATGGCCCAGCGTGGATGGCTGGCTCGAATAAAACCAAACGACCGAAAAACGGCGACCGGTAGCGGGAACCGCAGGTGGAATTAAAGCTAAGAAGTCCGAAAAATCAAGTGTACTATCAAGTCCACCAGGGGCGGGGAGGAAGGAGGGGATAACAGAGAGGCTGCCTGGACAGGCTCAGCAGCGCGCAAAGAAACCGGATTGCGTGCGCCTGGCGAAATCAATAGATCAACCGGAAGCCCACTTCGGCGTTGTTGCCAAAGAAGCCTGCTCATTTTTCAGCTTCACCTTTTGTTTCCTAGCCAGACGCGGAAGCAACGTGGGAGGCGCGATGCTCTCTCCCCCCCCCCCCCCCCCCCCCCGGGGAAAGGGGGG
>JANHJO010008012.1:61436-71456 GCA_032468235.1 Pseudoxyrhopus heterurus | reverse complement strand
CCTTTTTAAAAAAAAAAATTTTTTTTTTTGCAGCCTTCTTCCTTAGGATCCCCCCCTTCCAAGGGAGAGTCTGACAGTCAATACGCCCTCCAGTGCAAAGTGGAGTCTTCGGAGAGGTCCTGGAGAAACTGTAAGACTCCCCCTCACCCACCCACCTCCCACTTGCTGCTGGTTCCTAAGTGGCCAACTCCACCTGCACTTGGCTTCAGATCAAGAGGGAGCAGGGTTATCTCTTGGGACTCCTGGTGTTACCCACAAAAGGCCCGCTTGATTAAGACAAGGCCAGCGGGCTCAGAACAGGCACAAATCGTTCTGAGAGGAATGAGGGGGCGGTGGGAGATTAATGGTTCAAAGAAGTCAGAAAGAGATGCTGAAGGAGAGAATGCAACCCTTTCCCTTCCCATTCTGACTGAGTTTGGTCTCTCCTTCCTCTACCCCAATTTCTCCCTTGCTCTCCACATTGGGAGGTCTCCGACCCCTCCTTTATCTTTGTAGTTTGGGACATGATGGGAAAGGCTCCCAGCTGATGGGAACACAAAGGCTAGGGAGGAGGATAAGCCAGCTAGTCTGAGGAATGAGGCAGGTGTGTGGGAGAGAGGGAAGGAACGAGAAGGAAGGTGTTGGTGCTATTGCTGGGGAGGAGGTGAGAGTTATTCTTCCAGGATTGGCTCAAAGGTACAGACTGCATTACACATGAAATATTTTCTTACCATACCTCCTTTTCTCTCTCCCCCCCTCACTTTTTTTCTGGGATTGCGAAACATTTCAGGCATTTATTCTGTAAAATGCAAATTTGTTCCGAAGGAGGAGGGCACAGTTCAATTGCAGTAATTTAATACTGGTGTATTTTGGGAGCTCCTGTATCCCAGAAAGGGGTAAGGTCTCTTTCCAGCACCCTTTCTAGGAGAGGACCCAGGTGGCAGCTCAGTTGGCCATTCCTTTGGTGGGTGCCCTTCTCTCCATCATGCTTTTGGACTTTGCGTTGACTGATTTCGTAAAATCGCACCACTTTTCATTGCTTCTAATAATGGTTTAAGTTCAGAAGAAATGGGGTGCCTTCATTTTGTTCACGGTGTCAAGCACAACTAGACTAGAGTTTTGCAAGGAAAATCACCTGTTCCCGCTATCCTAATGACTGCTTTTCATCTGAGATAATAAAATGGGGACCACATTGGCTTTTAAAAGAAGGGGAAGTGGGCTGAGGTGAAGATACTCTTCCTTCGCACCCCTCCTTCCCCCACCCCTTTTTGGAGAATAATCTTCCAGGGGAGATGGAAGCTGTTGGTTTTTCAGAAGCTGGTTACAATGGAGTTCTTCTTAAGCACTTTTAATGAATTAAATTAAACTAATAGATAATGAATTAAATAACACAGTGCCATCAAATCAGTAATTCTTATTGGGTCCGTTTTAATTTGAAATTAAAGATGTTTTTATGGCTTTTTGTTTTTACAGCTGTGCTGTGGATGGGGATATATGTGTAAACCACTGTTTCTCTATTTTGGCAACTTTTAAGATGTGTGGACTTCAACTTCCCACTACGCTGGCTGGGGACTTCTGGGAACTGAAATTCACACATCTTAAAGTTGCTGAAGTTGAGAGACCCTGGTGTAACCCACTGAGTATTTGAAGGTTGCCATTCTTAAAAAAAATAACAACTAATAAATGTATGTATAAACAGAGTTATGAAATTGCCAGCCTCTTTGGCGATAATATTTCATGGAAATACGACCATTATTAGAAAGACATTGTACCCTTGAAAAACAGGGAGCCAGAATATGTTATGATGAGAAATGCTTCCTTTAATGCCTTCAGGGACAGGAATGTTTCCTTTTCTTCATCTACTACCAGTATATTTGGGCAGCAAACCTTAATGTTTAGTGTAACACAGTTTCAGATTAGTTTGAGATTTTTATGATACAGATTCTAGATGTGTCCTCTCATTTTTTTCATGCATTGGTATGAGTAAGGTCCTTAGGCAGTGTCCTGAGTTACTTCATTATTCCGTATTTCAATAAAGTAGGCCAACACCATGTAACAAAACCTCTCAGAAGAGAAAGAAACACTGTATCTGTCCTGCTTTGTTTTCTACATTTTGAATAGCAAACCAAAGGATGAAACCAGTTGCCTGTAAAATGAAGGATTATGCAGAAGAAAGGACTATCTATGAAGATTCTCAGTCGTCCAGATCATGGTTGTCCCAAAGGTGCTTTTATTTTTTTCCAAGAGGCAACTGGACTTTCTGTTTTTTCTTTGAAGACCTTTCGCTTCTCCTTCAAGAAGCTTCTTCAGAGTCAGAGCTGAAGAAGCTTCTTGAATGAGAAGCAAAACATCTTTAAAGAAAAAACAGAAAGTCCAGTTGTCTCTTTCAAAAACAACTTTGAGACAAAAGAACAGTGGTGGGATTCAAATTTTTTACTACCGGCTCTGTGGGCGTGGCTTGGTGGGCGTGGCTTGGTGGTCACATGGCTTGGTGAGCGTGGCTAGGGATGGGTTTCAACCTGTGTAATAGTTTAGTTGGTTTTTGTAAAAAATCCATTTTGCTGCGCCAAACAGCTGAGCTAAAAAACCATTATTTAGAGCAGGACGGGGCGGGGCGGGGGGTGGGCGGGGCCAGCCAGAATTTCTGCTACTGGTCCACCTGGACCGGGGCATTCTGGCTGAATCCCACCACTGCAAAAGAAAGGGCTGTGTGTATTTGATAACCTACCTAGCTTGGGAAAGTGAATGCGGTGATAAGACTTCAGCAGCCTCTAATCATGTTTTGACAGTGATCAATAAATGTAGATTTTGGCACAAACCATGTTTAAAATAAACTATGTAACATATCTAGGGTTTTCTAAAGGTTGCCAAGCCTGATGACACTTCCCAGACATTCCCAAGGTAAGCCTCTGCTAATACCTATTGAGTAATAGGACTTTGTGAAAGACTAGAAGACAGAAGTGTTTTCAGCACTTGCATACACATAAATAGAGTTTTCCTTTTTAAATCCTTGCCTATGTACTTTGAAATCTGTGCCGTAGTTGATTAGAGTCAGACCGAAAGACAAAAACAATCAGAATATTGTGGATCGATTTCAAAAGTTACATCACAAAATCATTTTATTATATACCATTTAACATACAGCATAACAAACACGTTTTAATTCTCCATATAAGGAACTCAGCTCCTCCCATCCCTCCATTACTTCCATAAGAGCAACATTTTCTACATGGCACAACATGAATGTCTATAGGGAGAGAACTTCTGCACCTACAAAACTATAAAAACTCTGTGCTAGATATTGGGTGGTGGTAGAATTAGATAGTTGCTAGATATACGGTGGGGTGGAGATGAGTAGTGGTATTATGGGAACAGTATCAGGAATGGGACTTCTTGGGTTGACCATATATGGATTTAAACTCTACTTGTAACAATGGTGTATATTGTATATACAGTAGGCTTTTGATTCTAGTAGTTGCCAGTATTTTGTGCGACAAATATTTACCTAGACAGACTATGTACACACAAGCGTTCCAGTTTTCTACCTGTCAAAAATCTAGAGCAACCCATTCACTTCAAGGAGTAGATTCTAATAATTCTCTGTACCCTGATTCTTATGCATGGCTGAGGATCTACCAGGATGGGTACAGTTTGCATTTGATTGTTTCCTTGCCCCCTCCAGTCCAACCCCCAGCTCTTTCCTTGTTCTTCTGCTGTGTAGCATGGCCAGGGTTCTAGTATTATGGCAGCAGCAGCAGCAGCAAGAAGTAATATAGCATAGTATTCTATGTTTATTGATATAGAAAATAGATCAGTCCTTGTGGCTAAGCTGTAATTCCAGCAAATTTCAAGCAATCAGTGGAAAAGCAAGTGAGAAAAACATAAAAGCTCACAAATGAATACATAAAGTAAAACTCACAAATGGAAGCATCTAACATTTTCTGGCACTATGTTAAAGTCCTTTATTTCTTATCCACAAATTTGAACATAAAATTATGTCACATGTAGTTTTAAGTTTCTTTTTCCCATCCTATATTAAGATTATTGTCATGTATACAGTATACAGACGGAGGGAAGCATTTTTAAATTAGAACTTTCATGAGTTGATCAGCAATTCAGCTGTCAATACATTGAGATCAGTGCCTGTGATTACAATGTATGTACTGTCTAAGTTATCTTCACAATAAGCCTGTGAGACTAAGAGATTCTGAGGTGGCCCATAGTCACCCAGTGAGAGATAACCAAGAAGGGATTTAGGCAGGGGTTCCCTTAGTCCAAGATACTAGGAAATACATCGTATGAGTTCTTATGTGCAATCTAACAGTGTTACTACATAGCTCTCTTTGGGCATTATTCTTCCAAGTATGGGAAGAATACGACCTCTACTTCCCCTTGATCATCTCTTTGTTCCCAATATTCTTCTGAATTCATGTAGAGCAGGGGTGTCAAACTCGCGGCTCACGGCCTGGATGTGTCACGTGCTGGCCACTCCTACCCCCAATTTAGCGAAGGGGGAATAAGTTGCAACATGTCATGTGATGACAATGTGTCATCACGAGTTTGACACCCCTGATGTAGAGGGTTCCTCTAAATTTAAGGCATCCAAAACTGAGGTTCTAAGGAACTTCCCTCTGCTACATACAGATTAGAACCTGCCCAAGGATGATTCTAAGGATGGAGTTACCTGTCTTGATGCTCTACTTAATTCTCATTCCTAGTTTCATTTTTCCCCTATACTAGCTGTCAGATCTGCCCCCATTATCAATACAGTATGGATAGGAAATGTATGGAAGTATTTTAAAAATAGCTCCTACTCTCAAAAGGAGTCGTGGCAGAACATTAGATGACAGTCAATCCCAGCCCTTAGATGTACGTTCTGTTTTCTGAACTTACAAAGAGTTATCACATCAGAGGGTAACATCTTTCAGTTCTGCCAAAAGATTGCAAAAGTAATTTCATATTCTAATCCAAATTTTATAGGACATTTTTTAAAAAAATTCTTCTTTCCTTTCCACAAGTTAGATCATGCCAGAAAGCAAGACAGAGTGAGGCAAAGCCTGAAATCCTGGTGGGCCTCATTCTAGGAATAATCAGAATCATTTGAGTCAAAAGCCATGTCATTAATTTTTTTCCAGGGCACTGCAGTTTTTAATCTTTTTGGCTTGCATTTGAACCATATTTTGTTAGCCCTCCTCTTTGATTTGTTGTCCATCAAAGTCTTTCTCAACTTTATTGATCCATGGTGCTTTTTGTATTCCATTCTTTGCACACACATTTTTTAAATATTCAACATTTTTTCCATATCAGAATTTGTAGATGGGGCTCTTATTGACTTGGAAATTTGGTATAGAAAATTGTTTTCTGGTTTTCAGCACTGAAAAATAGGCTGTGGGATGTGCTTAGCCTAGATTCTCAGTTGAGATCTTCCTGTGAAGGCATGGCATGACCCTTCTAAGAGCTATAGGCCCCTGCCAACACAATTCTTAGTATCTCTGAGCAATGTAAGCCCAATCACAGTGACAATGTAGCATCCCTTGTAGTAAATAAGACTTGGGGAAAGTAAAAATAAAACAAGGCATATTTCCAAAGATGTCACTGTCACCATTACTCTTTGTGTTGTCAATGATTCCACTCACCTGTATTCTGAACAAAATAATTATCTGTATAGAATCCAAAAAACAAAACCTGAAAATAAACCATTTCCTTTATTTGAATGATTTAAAATTATGGTATACAATAAACCAAAAGCTGAAAGTGAGTCTCTGTTGGACATTGTCCTTCTATTTAGTGAAGACATAACAGTGAAATCTGGCCTAGAGAAATGTACTAAAAAGGCAATTAAAGGAGGCCAAATTATAGGAGAAGATTGGTTAAAATGCCATTAAATGTCTGGCACTTGAAGAAAGATGCAAATGCTTAAGATTCATGGAATCTTCTGATATAACCGAGTTTATAAAGCTACTAGTTCAAACTACAGTACATCAAAAAGCCTTTTTTTTAAATGTAAATAAAATGGCAGAGATAGTGTTCAAGCAACAAGCACCTGGGCAGTGCCTATAATTAGATATACTGTAAGCATAGCTGACCAGACCCAAGTTGAATTGGACAGTTTGATTGAAAAACAAGGAAACTAATAACCGTATACCATGTACTTCTCTTCAAAAATGTTATTTATAGCTTTTAGATAGGAAGAAGTAGAGGATAATTAAAAATGAAACAAATTGTAGAAGAAAAACGTAGGCTGAATCATTACATTAGGGAAAGTAAAGACCTACCAGATTTGATCCTACAAAGTAAAGAGTCTCTGATTATGGAGCTCTTAACACAATAAAACTGAATCAGAATAAAAGAAGGAATTAATACAAAAATAACCTGGTTAATGCCTAGAAAAGCAGACACTCTAAGAATGGCAGACACTCCAAGAATGATATAGGCTTTTCCTCCAAGAAAGGAAAAGCAAATTAAAATCTCACAGAGCAATTTGTCTATAAAAGGGCAGGAACTCTGAAAAAGATATTTAAACAATACAAAGTAAATTACTCAAAAAAAAAAATTGGACATGAATTTGGACATTTAGAGCTTGTTGATGCATGGAGACACAAAAACGGTAATGCTTTGTTTCTTTTTCTTTTTTAATGGCTTTTATTAACAGATTTTACATATAATAAGTACATTCAAAGAAAAAGATAGTAAATGTAAAAGGGAAAAGAGAAAAGGCAATAGAAAGAAAGAAGAAACAGAACACATAAAAGGAAATATAAATAAATGGCTTCTGATCAGCAGTTGTACATACAATTATGATCAAATCTGTGTAAGATTACATCATAATTCCCTTCTTTCTACAACTTATTTTTTTATTGCTTGGCCTAGTGGTAATGGGCTCAGGCTAGAAACAGGACAGTGGAAGTGTTCGTCCTGCCTGAGGCATGAAAGCCAGCTGGGTGACTTTGGGACAGTCAATCTCTCTTGTCCCAACGAGGGTTTTGTGGGCAAAATACAGGTAGTCCTCAACTTACGACAACAATTGAGTCCAAAATTTTTGTTGCTAAGTGAGATATTTGTTAATTGAGCGTTGCCCCATTTTACAACCTTTCTTGAAGCAGCTGTTAAGGGAATCATTGCAGTTGTTCAGTTAGTAACACGGTTGTTAAGTGAATCTGGCTTCCCCGTTGACTTTGCTTGTCAAAAGGTTACAAAAGATAATCACATGACCCTGGGACACTGCAACCATCATAAATATGAGTCAGTTGCTAAGCATCTGAATTTTGATCATATGACCATGGAATGCTGAAATGGTCGTAAGCATGAAAAACGATCATAAGTTACTTTTCTCAGTGCTATTATAACTTTAAACAGTCACTAAATGAACTGTTATAAGTCGAGGACTACTTGTACGAGGAGAAAGGTCTATAAGATAGGTTTGTTGTTTTAGTTATTTATAAAAAAATGAGGAATAAAAATAAGTCATAAAAGTTTTGTTCTGTGCAAAAAGTCTTAAGGGGTTTCAAATCATTGAAGTTTTGGATATACTTGAGAATTTATATACAAAACAACTGCATTTATGCTTTTCATTCCTGCTGAAATAAGATCTTCATCCAAATATTTGTGACTCAAGTATTTTATATTCATGTCCTAACATGTGATTCCTATAAGCAAATCATAATCTTGTTTAACTTTACAATAATGAGTTTCATTGTCACTTGGGGTGGGAACTCGCCACAGCCAATTCTCCATGTTCAACTCACCAAAGCTAACTCACTGTGTGACAACTCACTGCAGAGCAATTCAACAATTCAATTATTTAAAATAGTTAAAAAAATATTTTAATTTTTGTCATTTGCCTTTCATTTTGTCCCTACTTTGGCATCCTTTCTTTAATGTTTCTATTCCGCTATTGCTTCAATATTAGTGTAACTCTTGTTCCACAGCAAGCTGTTCCGTGGCAACTTGGCCATAGCGAATTGTCTCATAGTGATTTGATTGAAGCGAGTTGGTCGTGGCAAGTTGGCTGCAGTGAATTACCCATGGCAAGTTGGGCAAGGTGAGTTCTTATAGACCCCACCCCCCTGAAGTTGTTCAATTGACTATTTATTACTGCAAACAGGTTACTCCCATCCAAGCAAAATTGGGCTTCTCTTCTCTAATAAATCCATGTTCGTTTTCCTATTTCTGTAGTGAAGCCTATTTCCCAAAGGCTGCAATTATTGAATGTCACTGTGGTAATAGTTGGGAGAGGAAATCTATTTCTCTTTTCTCCTTTCCCTGCCCAACCTGCCTTCTCTTCTTTGCTTATCACCATTACCCTCCCACCACTGACTTTACTGAAAGCATAAACAAATAGCAAATGACAGGAATGGGCATCTTTGCAGAGGAAGAGAAAAGGCTATTTTCTGTCATTTGTGTCTACCACGCAATCTTTTCAGTCTGATCCAACTCTTCTCAAAACACCATGGAAGATCACGATCACGATCACAACCACACCTGTTAGGTGCTGCAGGAATTCACATATTCAACATTGCCAATGCTGCTTCTAGATCCAAAGAAAACGTAACTGTCAAAATACAAACCCTTATTTGTAATTATGACTTTAGAAAAAAAAAAACTTTCATTACAAGACCTTTCATCATCTTCCAAGGGTGGTTGGGAAAAGCTGTGGGTTTTTTTTTCCTTATGTGTTTATGTTATAAGAGATGGCCAGCCTCTCATAATGATTTTAACCACATTTCTCTCCAGCCCAGTAAAAGGTCAGAGCTGTCTCCCTTGCATGCTGAAAGACTAATTTGCTTTGAAGCCTCACACATGCAGCTTCTCTGTTCTTGGAATTCAGTGGAGGCAACCACAGACGTGAACCTCTTTTTTCATGATTTTATTTCATTGTGACTCTGCAATGTGGATTTTTTTCATATATGTGTGTGTGTTTATGAATTGTCTGTATATGTATATTTTTTATACATAGAATGTTGCATGTGTATATCGAGGGAAACACTAGAGGGCTATGTTCCTGCAATGAGATATTCCCCACCCCATGAGCAGTGAATCCCTCTACTAATGTAGCTATGGAAAGTCAACAATTGGAATGTCTTAATTAATTTCCCCTGTAGTGATGCTCATATATTTTTTTCTTTACAATCTGTTGTGAAAGATATATGGATGATCTACCATGAATGACACTTCGTTTTCTGGAGTAGAGTTGCACAGAGCTTGAGCCATTGTGGCTCTTAAAAGCACTGAGTGATGCAGAGCTCTTCGGAAGGTGTTAATTTAACTTTGGAAAACAATACTGAGGAAAAATTATTTAATATAGGGCAAGCATATATTTAAGCTAAATTTCATTTATTTGTTAGATTTATAATCTGCATTTTGTATAGGATTTAAGATAGCATATATAGTGATCCTGCTGTAAGGGCCATTGGCTTCACTATGTCAGGAATATGACCAATATCCCATCCCCATCACTACATTGTTGGATGTGATTTTATTTGGGCACATGCATTTTATTTGGGCACAGCGTTGGAACGCTGACATATAGTATGAATAAATTAGGAATTTCTAAGAGCTGAGTGATGGTGCCATCCCAGTAAGGATGGTATTTGCCATCTTTACATGGAGTTTGATTAAAGAGCTGTCATTCATACAATGTTAATATATTGAATAAACACAACTGTACTGAATGGTCGCAAGGCACTGATGTAATCCACAAAGCAAAATGTGGTCCTTAGAAAGCCTTCTTAAGAGGAATCAATCAATGAGTTTCAGCCCTAGCTGACTTCATTCATTAGTGGGATGCATTTCATGGCTCGGGCTTAAAGGAAGATCATTCTCACAGCATCAAAGATGAGTTTGCCTCAGACTCTTTTAGCTCTCCCTCATTATTTCAATGTATATCTTGATCCCTGATTGTCAAGGTCCCCCAAGGCAGGCATGAATTTGGATGAAGCTTCCAGATATCAGAATTAGTGTTATGTCATCTATATATATAAAGCAGAAGTCCGGTGCGCACGTAAGTTTGTATGCGCTCTATAGAAATGTTTAATTCAAGCT
>JANHJO010008012.1:8241-19750 GCA_032468235.1 Pseudoxyrhopus heterurus | reverse complement strand
GCCAAACTGCTGATCTGAAAGTCTGCAGAGTAGACTGCAGTACTGCTTTTAACCAGTGAGCCACAGCAGCTCCATTTGATGCATCCTCCCTCAGTCTCATTCTGATCATCTCCTACATCTTGTCTTCTAAAGATAACTAGTTTTCAGGTCATCTTCAAAGGCAAATTCTTGTAAAATAAGTGGCAAAAGTTGATTCATTAAGTGGTGAGGATAAGGTCACTGTTGCCAAGGCATCATGTTCCAGGAAGGGCCACCAATGACAGTTGGGCAGAGGAAATTCTAATCTTGGGTTCACTTATTTATTGTATCTAGCAACAAACATGAATCTTATCTCAATTTTCTTCCTTTCTCTTCTGCACTCTTACAGTCCTTAGCAGTATACTGTATTTCATCCTGGGCTTTTATCACCTCTTTCTTTTGCTCTAGTTTAACACCCTCTGATGAGATTGGTGAGGCACGTGCCAAACAAATCCTTCCCTTTTTTTCTAAGAGGCAACTCATCTCTTGCCAGGAATCCTTCATGTAGGTAATGTACTCCAGAGTTAAAGACCTCATTCCACTCTTGGCAGCACCATCTGTAGCTTCTTGTTCACTTCCAGGATCCTGTTCTCTTTTCTTACACTGTGACTTCAGCTGGAAGGATTGATATAAGCACTAATTGAGGTCTGAGTTCCTCTCCTGGACATCCATTCATGTTCTATTTTGGCAATGTCATTCAGCCATTCATAAATAATTAGGAAGAATTCATTATTGGTGGGTTTCAAGAGTATCAGTAACTTGTTTATCACATCCAGGTTACAGACATCTGGAAAACAACACATCTCATATGACATTATGTAAGATCTACATGCCCTGTAGCATTGGCTCCTCTCAATAGGATTTTTAGATGCCAATAAATAATATATTGTTGGCTTGAGGCATTTAAAAATATTCTTTCATCGACTAGACTCTATATATGCAAGTGAATTGGCATTCAAACTACACATACAAGTGTAGTGTGGGTTCTCTTTAGGCAGAAGCATAAAGGTTACACAACTCTGGCAGATCATCAGAAGCTTCCTTTGCTATTCATGTTGCTTGGAGTCTCTTCACGTACTGCCATACAAAACTCTCCTGTTGCCCTGATTGCTCATTACCAAGCATTACTTCTAACTTTTATGAATAGTTGAAATAACCTTCATTGTATTTTATTTGCAAATGCAATTCTGGAATAGTAAAATGATTAAAACTGGGATTCAACCTCAGATATACATACATACCATCTTATGTTAGATTAATGCATAAAAATGACAATGTTAGAAATATTTTTAGGAAAACATCTACGGACAAAACAACAACAAATATGTTTCCAATTTTCCTTGCCACTGTAGAATAAGTATTGATAAGGTATGCTTGATTAATATTCATGTCTTTCATATATTCTTTGTGTACGGGTGTAGTCCACAAATGAAGATTATATCAATGGCTGAAATGAGCAAAATGGAGCATCTCTCATTGGAGGCTTTTGCTTAAGGAAAATTTTTAGAGATTTTTTTGGAGTTAAATCTGGATACAATTCATAAATACTTTCCAGACTTCACTGGCAATAACAATAGTGCTTAGAGTTATATACAGCTTCACAGTGCTTTACAGTCCTCTCGAATCGGATTACAGAGTCAACATATTGCCCCCAACAATCTGGGTCCTCATTTTACCCACCTTGGAAGGATGAAAGGCTAAGTCAACCTTGCGCCATTCAGAATCAAACTCCTAGAGTGAGCAGTGAGTTAACCTGCAGTATTGCATTCTAACCACTGCATCACTACTACCTAATTACAGGTAGTTCTCAACTTACAACTGTATGTTTAACAACCATTCAAAGTTACCAAAGCACTGAAAAGAGTGACTTAACAACTGGTCCTCATGCTTAACGACCGTTACAGCATCTCCATGGTCACATGATCAAAAGTCAGGCACTTGGAAATTGGCATGTATTTATGAAAGTTTCAGAATCCAAGGGTCATGTGATTGCCATTTGCAACCTTCCCAGTTGGCTTCCAACAAGAAAAATTAATAGGGGGGGGGCAGATTCACTTAACAACCACATGATTTGCTTAACATGGAGTCACCTTCTTAACCATGGCAAAAAAAGATCACAGAATTGGATATGACTCACTTAGCAACTGCCTTGCTTAGCTACAGAAATTCTAGTCTTAATTGGGGTCATAAGTTGAGAACTGTATTAATGATTATTTTCTGACAGGCTCAGCTGAACCATTTATTTTGAGAATTGAAATCTCTTCATCTTTGCTAAATTGTGATATTTCTTAAACTCTTATTAGTTGTTAGAAATAGGTCAGTTAATCCAATGAAGAAGTTAGCTGGAAACACAAATTATGGTCATTGGCTTAAAACAGAAGAAGGTGAAGATTAATTCTTTATCAACCAAAGGACAAGGCACAGAATAATAGCTTGAAGCTATGGGAAGGCAGATTCCAATTGAATATTAGGAAAAAAACTTTTTCTAAAAACAGGAGAAGTTTGACATAGATCCTCAAGGTGGTAGTTTCTCTTTCTCTGGATATGCTCAGATGGACACCATACAGTCATTAATGAAAGATATTGAGTGAGAGTTTAGGCCTGCTGGTCTAAAATACGGGTGTCAAACTCGCCATGTCACATTGCCATCATGTGATATTTTGCAACATTTTTCCCATTCATGGAGCTGGGGTAGGCGTGGCCTACGTGTGATGCACCCAGCTCGAGGGGTGCCAGTTTGACACCCCTGGCCTAAAAGGTCCCCCTTGTAATCTGATGATTTTAAGGCTTCATAGACCAAGACAATATCATGATAGGAGCCCCCTAGAAGAGAAAAGTGTATATATGAATTAAGTAGCATTTATTTATTTTTAATGAAAGTATTTATTGCATCAAAACAGTTCTATATAACTTTGCCAAGCAATATGAATATGTATGGGAACTATAAATATTGAGTATATATTCGAAGAATATGTCTATATAGCAGGTCATTATGGGGAAAATAGCCACTGAATGTGCAGGAAATGTTGCTCTGCAGGAGGAATGGAAAATTGAATTTTCCAAGTATTCAGTCTTCATCATTCTGACTGCTTCTGAATTACTGAATTCTGAATTACTATAAAGAAGAAAAACCAGGCACATTATACCGAAGTCTAGATACCGTGGATTACCAGTGTTAAAAAAAATGAGTCTAGTCTAATTTGTTTCCATGGTTTACAAGTCTTTTCTTTTGTTTTTTTTACCACTCCATAATGCAAGACTCCATAATGCAAGACAATATGTAAGAAACTATAATATATATTCAAATGTCTTTATGGAAGACATATATAAAAGGAAAGTGGTACAGTGCAATAAAACAGGCCTAGGAGCCATCTGTGGATTTACTATACATGTGTGTGCATTTTTCAGAATTCTGAAAGATAGCATTGCTTTCTGTATTTCTTTGCCTTCTTATCTTTCAGGAAAAAATTCAATATATGCTGCATATTCTATTCTAGGAAGATCTACCAAAGACAGCATTATGATATTAGGTCATTTATACCAGGAAGCAGGCGGGGCCGAGTCCCTTTTTCCAGGTCCTCCAGGCTGGTTCTGATCATCTTCATTGTGTGTGTGTGTGTCTGTCTGTCTCTGTGTGCGCGCGCATACCTTTGAGCCAATCTTGCACTCCCTGCAGTTTTATTGGCAAGATCTTGGAAGTGGTTTGCCATTGCCTTCCTTCCTAAGGGAGAACGGCTAACCCAAAGTCACCAAGCCAGTTTTTCTGCCTAGGGTAGGACTAGAACTCATGATCTCCCAGTTTTTATTATGGTGCCTTAACCATCACACCAAACTGGCTCTCAGCTGGCCAATCCTGAGCAACAAAAAAACCTCTGCATTTTTCCCTTCCCCCAGCTCCCACGTCAACCCAGAAAGGAAATGAAATCAATTGCAAGCTCCTTCCATTTCTCCAACATGTTGTATGAAATCTGATTTTTGCAAAATAAGAGCAAGCGGTTGCTATGATAAGGGAACTTGAAACTGCCAAGCAACCCTTCCTCTGTGGCATTTGAAAGGTGGTTGCTAACTGTGATGGTAACCAGGCTGTTCTCCCCATTTTTTCAGCCAGGTATTTTTTCCCCCAAGCTGTAATTGTGAATGCAGGTAGCTGCAAATGACTGGAGTGGAAGAAGTGAGAAAATATATATTTAAACAGAGAGAAACTATAGACAAGATGCTGCAGATTAATTGTGTATATGTTGGTAGGGTGAGGGAGAGATGGCACTAGTGGAACGAAAATTCTCTCAAGTCCTCACCCCATTGAAAAAGGAGGAAAAAATGAATTGTTAGTTGGTTCCCGCCTTCTCAATCCCCCCCCCCCCCAATCTACAAGGTACCAATACAAAAGAAAAAAGAAATCCAAACATCCTTGGCACCTCAGAAGAGAAAGTAAGGAGAATGTTCTTAATGATTTTCATTTCACTTCAGCTGCCTTCTCCTTAGTTATTGTATACACAGAAATAGTTGCAAGGATTTGCAGGATAAATATACCCTTGGTCAATCCCAGCTGTTTTAAAGGGAAATCAGCACTTGGCTTGCAGTTAATTTGGCTGCCTGTGGGAGAAAAAAATCTGAATGATTGCTCTGAGGGGAGTCTTTGGAGCTGCCAAGCCACCTTTCTCTTTTAAGGATCCATGAAACACTGCTACAGTATGTCAGCCCAAGAGCCAGGAGGAGGGTAAGGCAAGAATTCATGCCAATGCAAAATTTTATCTTTGCAGATGAAAAAAGGCACTTTTTGTGTGACTTGGATATAGCGCAGCAGAACTAGATAATAACCCAATAAGCTGTCAAACACACACAATAACATAGAAACATGGACTTGGCACAGGCTATTCTAGAATAGGGCAACATTGCTACGTGGAATGTTCCAAGTTTAAAAGTATCATGTTCTAAATTTTTAATATAGGAATTATATTAATATTTATCTTTATTCATACCAATATAACTTTTTATGTTGTCCATCTCCCCTGTAAGACTATTCTGGGCAGATTACACATTATAAAAAGACAAATAGAACAGTAATATATTAAAGCCATGCAAAGGGGGAGGGGGGGCTGAAAACCCAGCAGGAATTAAAAAAACCTAAGGGTAGAAACCTGAAGCTAACAATGTTGGTAGCATATAAGGAAAATTTGTATAAGATACTTCACAGATGGCATTACTTGCCGAAACAGTTAGCGAAGATAGATAAAGGTAAATCGAATCTGTGTTGGAAATGCAAGCAGAATTTAGGAACATATTACCGCCTATGGTGAACATGCCCCAAGGCGAGGAAATACTGTAGAGGAATTCATAAGTGATTGGAAGAGATGATAAAAGGCCAGGTTGAGCTGAAACCTGAGGCATTTCTACTGGGTATTATAATGGAAAATAAGAATAAGGCGATTAACTATTTGATTCTACATGTTCTGACTGCAGCTAGGATCGTATAAGCGCAATGTTGGAGAAGCGAGGTGATTCCTACAAAGGTACAGATAATGAAAAAAATCTTTCATTGTGCAGAGATGGTCAGGTTGACTATGAGAATTAAAGAGAAGGATGAAACTGAGTATTTTCAAA
The DNA here is from genome assembly GCA_032468235.1 of Pseudoxyrhopus heterurus. Lineage (NCBI taxonomy): Eukaryota > Metazoa > Chordata > Lepidosauria > Squamata > Pseudoxyrhopus > Pseudoxyrhopus heterurus. The sequence goes on along the minus strand of JANHJO010008012.1, from coordinate 14,131 downwards.
TATGGGAATTATTTTATAGTTGGGTGGCAAACAAATATAGAGATTAAAACACAGTGATGTATAAGAAGTATAAGGAAATGGACATGACTAACAATGATGAATTTGTATGTAATAACAATGATGGATTTGTATTATGTAATAACAATGATGGATTTGTATTATGACAATGGGATTATTTATGACAAAGTATATAGGAAATAAGAATGTAATGACTGTAAGGAAGCCATTACCAGGAAACACCTGGAACATGCAATGGTCATTGTAGATTTGTATATCTCATTTTATTTTTATTTGTAAATAATAAACTTTATTTTAAAAAAAGAAAAAGAAAATTCTGGACCTTATTTTCCTATCCCACAGAACTATGAGTTTGGCTGCTTGAACTTTCCCTCCAATTTTAATATAGTATATCCTTATACTTTATATAAAATATATATGAAGTATATATAATATATAAAGTAGCTGATCTAAATCAAACGGGGTGTGTGTGTGTGTGTTTATTTTAAGAACGTGTCTATCACAAGATCTGATAAAACTTAGTTTGGGAAACTGTACTTTTACATTCAAGTACATTTGCTGGAATAAAATTAGTATGTGCACTTTTTAAAGATACAAGAAATGCCTTGCAGTCAAATGGAAATTCTGTTTTGTTTCATCTTGGTATCCAGCTGGAATCTTTTCTTTCAGCTGGAAGATACGACTTTGTGTTATACCTCTTTTTGGAAAATCAGGTATAGCTGAAATGGAAGCAAGGGGCAGGAGGGAGAGAAATAGCAGCTTATAGCGTGGGTTTCAGCAAGCTCTCTTGGTGAGGGCTGTCAGAAGCTTGTTACACTGAAATATATGTTGTTTGGCTTCTATGTTTGCTCCTTTTTGAAAAGAAGAGAAAACTAAAACCAGTTTCTTAAGAACAGTTCCCAAATGGTGTCATTGTGACTAATGGTTCTTTTATAACTCAGCTCATCTCTTTAGGCAAATAGCACTCATTCATAAATTCTCCAATTGTCAGACCAACATAAATGATCATTTGTCATAATAAATCTCAGGAAGCAGCAAAGTAGGATAAGACGACCTGCTTTGTTTATTGGGCTGTTTTTTTGGCTATATTGGAGCTGCCAGTCATGACTGGTTAGGCATTGAACTGTTACTCTGAGCTGTGTAACATTTTGCATTGAAAGCATCCCATGTGTGCATGTGTGCGAGAGAGTGTTAGTGGTCCCCTAGAAAGGGTAGTTGAGTTGTAGAGCTACTTTTGTCAGTGCCAGTGCTTCTCCAGATGGCATGATATTAACCTCTTAGCTTAAACATCTTTTTAGAATTCTTTATCAGAAGCTCATATTTGATGTATAATCAGCTGAGCCATTTGAAATCTGTCAAGTCTTCAAGATGTTGCCATGCTTGCTTTTCACATTTAAACCTTGAAGCCTTGACTCAAAGTTAGGAGAAGTCGATCAATAAAGGATGCCATGCAAGGAAATGTGACTTACATATCCTAGCTAAAATTAGGGTGAAATTCACTGCTTTCTCAAGATGTATTTAACTTTATGAACAAGACCATTTTTAGAATTACATGAAGTAAGAATTTACAGCCTTCAAACCTTTTTTCATTGATCTATAGTTATTAAGAGAAGTAAAAAAACCAAACCTCTTGAAATGTTGGCATAAATTTGACATAAGACGGGAGGTTGGTGAGTGAACTGCTGCAGAAGGAATGTAATGTGACAGATCAACCCACAGTGGCCATTCTACCAGCACTGATACTATAATGGCATTTCATGCAGTGATGCCATAAGCTGCCCCCTAGTCCTTGTTAAAGAAGTTGTTATTTTAATATCTGCAATGCTCCTTTAGTCTTTATTTCAAGGAATATTTATCAAACTTTATTTCAATGCATAAATGTTTTAGAATTTGATAATTTGCAATTTGATTTATATAATGAAAGATAAAGGGATAGCAGGTAGCAATGTCAGGGCAGGTAGACAGTCATGTCCCAATGGAGAAAAAAATCCTTATTGAATTGCTGCCCAAACTCTACTGAACTCTTACCAGTCAAGAAAGACAATGCTCAGCCATATTCACTTGTGGCTGGTGTTTGGAAAGAGCCCTTAGAATGAAAATTTAGACATTGTGGATTGGCACTGATGTCATGGGAGACACAGCCTGATGGGTAGGTTTTGGGAAAACAGCTGGCTCTGCTTCTTGGTGGGTTTTTGTGGCATTCAGATGAAGCATCGGCTGATTTTGCTTTCATTGTAGTGTCCTCCCTCATCCAGATGATTCCTATTTCCCTGAAGACAGAGAATATGTGTGTAGTGTTGGAAATATTCCTGCAGACTTGTTTGCATTCCAGAGTTATCAGGAGTCCTGTGGGACATAGAAGCTTAACTGAAATTGAGAAGGAGAGCTGGGTTCTAACAGTATTCGGTGAGCGTTGGGTATATTAGATATTCTCTGCTGATTCACCCACAAAGGATTTCATGGGGCCATACTTTTTATTACATAACTCTAAACTTTATTTTTCTTCCCAAATTCATATTAAGAATAATAAGAACATTAAACCAGGAGAAGAAAAGAGGAAGCTTCAATGAGTGTGAGTCAAAGTCCCCTCCAAGACCATCCACCTGCAGGATACAGAAGCTGACCTCCACAATGGCCTAATGGATTGAAATTCACACTGAATAATAAAAGAAAACTTTTATCAGAAGATTATCATTGGCATGTAATGCCTAAGAAATTGTCAAAAATTTATAACATAGTTCGAAATGTATATTATAAATGAAAATGAAGGGAGGGTACTTTTTACAATCTCTGGTGGATTTGTGATATGATTTCTACTATAATTCAGAAGATTTGAAACACTAATTTTGTTTTGTTTTAGTATTTTTATTCTTCCTGTTAACTACTTTGCCACTAATATAATATATAGAAGACAGGGTAATAATTTGCAAATAGATTTAGTAGTTTAAACATTTTGGGAGGGGCTGTTTTTAAGTGGTGGGAACTAATGTCATAATAATGTATTAATCAGTATTCAACTAGAGAGAATAATATGTATATATGTTGGTCTTTTTTTAATGTACCTTTTTCTTTTTTAATGTTTTGATTTTTTTCTTTTTGACTCTTATTGGATTTCTTTTTTTTTTTAGTTTTGTATTTTAATTTTGTTTTAAATTACACCCAATGCTCCAATTTGGATGCAGCACTACACCCATTTGGCTTTTCCCCCAGACTTATGGCTAAATTTTTCTTCATTCTTATCTTCTGATATTATCTGTGTTATGTATTATTCCTGCATTATTGACAGCAATAATGTTTGAGTCTAAACAAAGTGTTAGTGACTGAATGAGTGATTATATGAAGGAAAAATTTTAAATACAGATCAAGAGAAGTTTTGTTTTGTCACTGAGATGGTGGAGTTGTGAATATTCCTTGGTTGGAAAACAGTTTATTTTTCTGCCAAATACAAGCTTTTCTTCCAATGTAAGTTGTAGAGACCAATTGTTTCAATTTCCATCCTCATTTTGGGTAAGTGGCTAGGTGATTGCCTCATTTGCTGTAATAACAATGTTATGTCACCATAGAGCAATTATGTAATCTTCTTTGCACCCAAATTTGCATTATCCCAAGGACACAAATTGCAATAGCTATTTCTACATTTAATCTTGCATTAAGAAGAAACAGTTTATAGTCCTTGAGTAACTTTTTGTGTAAAAAACACAATTGGCATTTGAATTTGAAACTTCTTCATAGCTACTCTCCTGTCTCTTACTAGAGTGAAAGGGCTATATATTCTATCAAAACAAGGCTGTTCAACATTCCCCTGGGATGCCTATAGTTTTGGTCTGCCAGCTGAAGGAGTAATGCAGGAAGAAGAGCTGCAAACAAATTTAATAAATGTGAAATTAAAAATAAATAAAATGTACAGAGCAACAGACTTAGGTGTAAGAATTACATATTTGTCTTTATTGCAACTGTTTCTTTGACATTATTTCCATTTCTGTCAATGGAAATAATGTCAAAGAAACAGTGGTGGATAATATTTATCACATTGAGTTATCCCATATGGAATTGTCTGTAGCAAATTGTCCCACAATGAGCTATCCATGGTGAATTAGCCCATAATGAGTTGGCTATAGTGGAAAAAACTATAGTGGCAGGATGGCTATGGTGAGATGGCTGTGGTGAGTTGGCTGTGGTGAATTGTCCTAGGCCCGCTTGGGTGATAGTGGGCAATGGATTAGAAATGGGTTAAGCATACACTCCTGGCAATGAGTGGAAAATGTGGTTATTCAGCTATATCTCCTAAACATTGCCTTGAGGGTGGAAGCTATATCTGTGGAAGATCCCCTCCTCATTTCAATATCCTTGCTACAGGATCTCAAAAAAGGTAGACATGCATAAATAGAAGTGAATGAAGCACAGGTACACTAAATAGTAGCAGGCCAGTGAGACTGCAAATGGTAAAATTGGCAGCCCTGGAAGGACAGGAAGTCAATATTTAATAATGTGGTTCTTATCTTAAGAACCACAAGAAGCAGTTGATGAGGAAACTCTGGAAGTCAATTGTATCTCTTAAACTGCCTTTTAGCCTGGAAATAACGTTGAGCTCCTGTGATTACTTAAGAAAGGATGAACTATCTGGTGGGGGTAAGCAGGTGCAGCCAGGGTAATGAAGAAACTTCAGGGACAAACTGCCTTAGTGTTTTGAAATAGATTAAGTAAGGTAAAGAATAGTAAAATAAAATTCCTGGAGACTAGTGCTGACATTTAGATTTATTAATAATTGAGAAATGAAGTTTTAACAAGCAGTCTGCATACCCTCTGCCCATGATGAATTGATCACTGCCAATTTGTTTAGAATGAAGGGGAAAGAGGGGGTAATGAATGGGACTGTTAATAATGCCTTCTCACCTCCCCCTCCCCCATCACTGGAGGTTTGAACCAGGAAGATATTCTGGCAGACGGCCTTTAGGTTCCCCTCCTGGAATAAATATTTTAATTGGGACACCTTCATCACACTCATTGGGCTGACTATGTTAGTTTTTGATCCCAAAGGAAATTAGAGGATCAGTGAAATCTTTGCACAATGATTACTTAGACTATGTAAGTCCAAGCGTATCAAGGCATTTGACAAAGTAGACCACAATCTACTAGTTTTTAAATAAAGAGCAAGAAAACAGTCAGTCCACTAAAGTGAGAAGACAGCAAGGAAGTACTAGGCAGCAGAGAGAAAGCAGAGCAGTTTAACTCATTTTTTGCATCGGTCTTCACGCAAAAAGAAATTATAGTCCAACCTACCAAAAATATAACTGTAAAAGACAGACTAGAAATAAAAGTTAAACTAAGCAAAAAAATCGTAAGAGAACACCTGTCTGACCTTGATGAATACAAATCACTGGGACCTGATGGATTACGTCCCAGAGTTTTAAAGGAGCTGGCAGATGTCATCTCAGAACTACTGTACCACATCTTTCAAAAATCCTGGAGCACCAGGGAACTACCAGAGGACTGGAAAAGAGCTGACGTGGTTCCCATCTTCAAAAAAGGAAAAAAAAACCAGGCTCAGAAATCTATAGAACAATCAGCCTAACATCAATACCCAGGAAGATACTGAAAAAGATAATAAAAACACAGATCTGCCAACATCTAGAAATGAGTAAAGTAATAACTAGCCATCAGCATGGGTTTATTAAAAACAGATCATGCCAAATCAATCTTATTTCATGTCAGATTAAATGGGATGGCATCATGCCCACAGAAGAAACAGCACACCAATGATGTCAATCAGAACTTTTTATTCATCAACAAAGCATGTAATAACATTATCTCTCTATAACCAAATACAACCAACTGAATGGAATACAATCAGTCCTTTTATAGGTAATAATAG
>JANHJO010008010.1:5110-25537 GCA_032468235.1 Pseudoxyrhopus heterurus | reverse complement strand
CCACTCCTGCCAGTCAGCAGGGCAGCTCCAGCTGGCTCTGTGGGCTCCGCTCTTTTCAGGCTTGGCCGGAGGGCCTCTGTGGCTGCTGGGCTTTTCAGCTTCTGCAGAGGGTGACATTAGATATGGGGGCTCAAAACCCCTTGTACACATTGCTGCTGGAGCCAGAGTTTGCCACCCGCTCCCCTGGCACAGCAGTTAGCCATCCTCCTCCTGAAGGGCCCCTTTCTTTTGCTGGCGAGGAAACTCTTTGTAAAAGGGGGGGGGGGAGAGGAGGCGGCACATGTGGCTGCTGCCTGTTGCAGGGAAAGAGAGTCGGCCGGCCGGCTGGCATCCTTTCTCCATGAGCCTTAGCTGCCATCTGGCTGCTATCCAAGGGCCCCCGCTTGCCAAGAGGCAGGAGATGGAAGCGCCACACCGAGAGTCCCTCGGAAGGGGGTGCTCTGGGGACTGTGCCAAGGACCCTTCGGCCCCCTCCATTGGTGTCCCTTAGGCACAACTGTGTTTCCTTCCCCTATTTTATTTGGGGGGGGCACCCCAGAGTTCACCCTGCTTCTTGTGGGTCAGCCCTCCTGTGACTCTTGAGACCTGCGTGGAGCAGCCCCTGCTGAGATTTATCCTGGCAGAGGTGATGAACAGGGCCTGGCAGAAGGGACAGATGGCCGGGACCCTCCCTCATTACTGCATCTGGAATGCCCCTTCCTCTTTATCCACGAAAGCTTTTGTTCCGTCTCTCCAGCAAGACGGATTTATTATGCCTCTCCACCTCTCCAAGGGAAACACAATGCTGAGAAACCAGTCCTTCATGCTTTGATCCATGGGTTTCTCAGCTCGCTTGCTCCCTCCCTCCCTCTCCCTCTCTCTCTCTGTCTCACACACACACACACATACACACACACTTCTGGCAATTCCGTTGCAGCAGAGCAGGCTGGGCGGAAGGTGGGGGTCCTTGCTTCCCAGGATGCTCTTGTGGCCCAGGGTCCCCGCTGGCTGTCCTGCCAGCTCCACTCCCGCAGGAGAGCCATCGCCCTTAGACTTACCTACTGCCCCACCGTGCTTCTAAAGTACCTTCCTTTCAGAAGGCTGGTTCTAGCTGTGTGCCGGTGTGTGTGTGTGTAAGAGAGAGAGAAAAGCGGTAGAGGCGCTACACAACCTCCTCCACTGACAATCACTGCAGTGTTAGTAGCACTAAGGAGATGCTGTACATGGGCAGCCCTTCTGGAGCAGAGCCCCCTTGGATTTCTGTGCTGCTGGATGGGGAGTGGGGTTCCAAGGCAAATACCCTTCCTCCTCTGCTCTGTCGCAGGAGATGTTCTTGCATGGCACTCTCTTAGTGACCCTCAGGGTGGGTAATGGGATGCATGTGTGGTGGTAACGGCAGAAAGGGAGAGGGATGGGGGGGGCTTGCAGCCCTCTCCTGAAGGGAAAAGGGGGTCCTTCTGTCTGGTTTTGGAAAGGGAGCAGAGCCCAGAATTTCCAGGGCGGCATTGGGGTTTCTCTAATTGACTGGCACTGCCACCGTAGTTTTGTGCTTCTCCATTGTGGAGCGCTGGTGCATTTCTTTACCAAGAGTGCAAACAGGTTGGTTACCCAGCAAAGAAGCCAGAGAGACTCCAGGCAGGCAAAGTGGCTCCTGCCTGCTCAGTTGACCCTGGGAAGACCTTGCTGATAAGGCTTCCTCTTATCAGCAGCATTGGAGTTTATTGAGGCTCAACTTAGCAGGGCTGATAAGGCTCCTGGGAAGGCAGGGAACCTGCCTTTCACAGAGGGGCCCCAGTGACCCACTGATTCCCAGGGGGGCTCCTGGCCGCCTTCTCAAAGGCCTCCTGGGACTCCCTGGAACCGGAGCCTGTCACTGCAAGACAACCGGATACGTTGTGCTGCTGGCCTTTCTTAAAGGCAGTGAAAACTGGAGGTCACCCCTTCCCCATTGGGGTTCAGCCTGTCCTCTCCCCCCTCCTTGCAGCGCTCTCTGCCTTTGACGTCCAGCCTCTCCCCACGGAGGTCCACGAAGGGGGCGTGGCTAGATTTGCCTGCAAAATCCCAGCCCACCCTCCAGCCATCATCACCTGGGAGGTGAACGGGACAGCGCTGTTAATGGAGACGGAGAGGTAAGGTTTCGGGGTTCTCCTAGGCACCTCTAAACCTCAGAGGGTGGGACATGGGGCATCTCCCTTTCAGCCTGTCCCATAGCCGTGTGAGGGGAGGCGGGGGGGATGCAAGTGGGTCTCTCCTTGGGCCTGAGTCTGCCACCCGTCTTGACTGGCTCCAATCGTGCCAAAATGCAAAAGCAGCACCACTCACAAGGTGCAGTTGCCAGCTTCAGACAGACGTTTCTTGTTTTGATTTTGAGAAAACGAAAGGGTGACATTTGAAGCCAGTATTGAGTTTTAAGAAAATGCAGCCATGCTTTCTGTGCAAGTTGAGAACATGATTCTGCCTTCCAAAATGTTGATTCCTTGTTGTGTCCTCCCACAACCTGGACTATTCCAGCAGGAAGGGCTGGCGTGGCCCCGGGATCCCTTCCTAGCTCTGGCCAAAAGCAGTCCAATCGGCTTGCAGGGTGCCTGGCGGGGAGGAGAAGGCAGACCCCAGGAAGCGCAGGTGGACTTTCGTTCCTACCGCTGTTCTGTCCTTCCAGGATAACTGTGCTGCCTGCTGGAGTGCTACAGATCTATGGCGTTGAACCAAAAGATGCAGGGAGTTACCGTTGTGTTGCTACAACAGTTGTCGGCCGACGGAGGAGTGGCGAGGCTAAACTCACTGTTGCTCCAGGTATCCAGAAAATCTTGCTGCTTTTTGAACATTGCTGCCAGCAAACAATGATGTTCAGAATCTTCACCAAAGTGCCTCCCTCCATAATTGCATTTCTAAGGCTTGAAATTGTTTGCATTTGATGTATGTGGACAACACATTTCTTTTGTATGCAATTTTTTTCAACAGATACCAATACGAAGCTCTTCCACAAGCCATCCATTATAGCTGGCCCCCAAAATATGACAGCTTCTCTCCACCAAACGGTCATCTTTGAGTGTGTGGCCATCGGGAATCCAAAACCAATTGTGTCCTGGAGTCGCCTTGGTGAGTGGTAGATGGTCCACAGGGGCTCTTTGGCTTCCAGTTGTGGGGAAATGAAAGGTGTCACCACTTGCAGGCTGCATGAGGGAGAATAAGTGAGTGTGCCACATTCGTTGTTGCTGCCCACAGGTTGGCATGCAAAAAGGGAAATTGTCCCTTTGAAGTTCTCAGTCAGTGTCTCCAGAATTGAAAAGGAAAAATTGCATTGGAGAGAACGGTCATTTATGGCAGATAGTAGGCGTGGCCAGCTTTTCCCAATTGATGGGCATCTCACTGTGACTTGTGGCAGAAGCTTCTGCACCATCCGTGCTAGCTGAAAAGAGTCATTGACATCGCAAGATCAGCTGGTTGTGCAATCCTTGTGTATCCTGACGCGCAGCATCAGAAGTGGGGAAGTGGCCAGCCTTTGCTATCAGGGGCATTAGGGGTCTGCCGGCATTTCTCCAGAGGTCTGACGTTTGGGTGACTGCCTGAGATTCTGCTTGGCAGAGATTTTAGAGGGGACGAGGCAGCCCAGAGTGGGAACCACCAGAAACCGAGGCAGATGGTTGAAATGTCCCTCTCAAAACAGACCACAAGTCCATCGATGTTTTCAACACACGGGTGCTTGGAAATGGGAACCTCATGATCTCGGACGTGAAGATACAACATTCTGGTGTGTACGTTTGCCGTGCTACAATCCCTGGCACACGCAACTTCACCACTGCAATGGCAACACTGCTGGTGCTAGGTGAGGAGCGAGTTGGAGGAGGTTTAGCTCTGGGCAGGGCGGGACCTCCCTGCTTGCATGGGGCCCCAGGATCTCTTCTGCTGAAGGGTCGGTCGGGGAGGCCAGGGGAGCGGATCCGAGGTGGCCTTTCAAGCCAAACCCCATGGCAAAGAGGGCTGTTTTGATAAGCTGCACAGGCTGCCTTGGACCGAGGTGGGCCAGGCTTTCCGAGGGGCGTCTGTCAGAAATGGGCCTGGGTCCCAGGGATGTAGAGCTGAGACTATTCTTAGAAAGGGAGAAGGCGGAATGGATCCCGCTTCCTGTTCCTTGCAGCACCCCCTGCTTTTGTGGAGTGGCCAGAGAGTTTGACCAGGCCCCGAGCTGGCACAGCCCGTTTTGCCTGCCAGGCAGAAGGCGTCCCCACCCCCAAGATATCCTGGCTGAAGAATGGCCGGAAGATCCATTCCAACGGCAGAATCAAGACCTACAGCAGGTAGGGGAGCAGGATGCTTGGTTCTCGGATACCTAAGATGGGGTGGTCCTGCCCAGGTGAGGGGCAGACATGCAGCCCAGGGGGAGGACTGGGCCTGCTCTTGGGAGGACGGGAACGGTGCCCTTCCCTCAGGCCAGCTTCTCTCCCTCAAGAGGGGCTGGAGAAACGCTGCTGCTGCTCCTCCTCCTCCGTGGGATCTAGGAGCAGGATAATGGCAGGACGGGGGCACTCGCCCCCCCCCCCCCCGCTCCCAGCACTGCTCTGTGGGCAAGACTTAAAGTCCCGGCGGAGTCACGTTATGAACTGGCCTGCTTGACGCATCCTTTGCTTCTCCCCTGCCTGATTTGGCTCCCTTCTGATGCCTTCCCTCTTCATCTTTCCAGTAAATTGGTGATCAACCAGATCATCCCTGAAGACGATGCCATTTACCAGTGTGTGGCTGAGAACAGCCAGGGGTCTGTCCTTGCCAGGGCCCGCCTGACGGTGGTTCTCTCTGAAGACCGGCCCAGCGCGCCTTGCAGTGTCCATGCAGAAACCATGTCAAGCTCAGCCATCCTCTTGGCGTGGGAGAGGCCACTCTATAATTCAGACAAAGTGATTGCCTACTCGGTGCACTACATGAAGGCGGAAGGTGAGCCGCGCAGGGCTGCTGGGTGCCCCTCGGGCCATGGAGGGGGAGCTGCTGCCAAAGGGAGGGGTGAAATGCTCACTGGGTCCACGTGCTGCTGTATGTGAATGGCCTTCCGGGTTTCCAGCAGCAGGTCCTGCCTAGTTAGAAGAGGCAGCCGTGTCTTCCTTCTCATCATATTGTACATTTTGGCATTTATTAAATACTTTTTTTAAAAGATCACCAGATATTTGGAAAGATAAATATTGCATAAATTAGTTGGACGATGGACTGAAAAGCTGATATTGATTCATTCCAGCAAATGGGTATATTTAACTAGTCTGCCTCTAGGAAAAAGACCCATTTGGGGGTGCAAGAATTGCTGGCAAACAGTTCTTTTGGGAGTACCGGTGGGCTTCCAGCATTTCCTGGAAGGGGGCCCGATCTCCGCGCTGGAGCAGCAACAGGCGGTTGAGCCCCGTCTGCTTGACCCTTGGGAGAGGCCTTCAGCTCGGCCCCGGGGTGGGGCTCTTGAGGGCCCTAGTTGACGGGAGAGGGGTGGGCAGGGCTCCTCGCTGTCTCTTTCCCAAATGGGGTGGGAGACTTCTCACAAGCCAGATACTCTCGCCTGGGTCAGAGGCACTTTGGCAGCAGTTCTCCAACATGGGAATGAAGCTTCCTCAGGGAGTGTGTGTGTGTCAAAGAAACGAGAGGACCTGCTCCGGAAGTGGGGTTCTTCTTCGAAGCGAGGGGGGAAGGGTGATTGTGGGGGTGGGGAGAGCAGGGCTGTTGCTGACGCCTTGTTGGTGATTAAGAAAGGAGAAGATGGCGGGGGGGGGAGCAGCTTTCTCCTCCCTTGTGTCTGGGCCTCGCAGCCATTCACCGCACACAGGTTCCCCCTGTGGCAGGTCAGAAGTCGGGCCTAATTAACAGTCCTTTAATTGGAGGCTTGCGAGGTGCAGATGAACTTGCCTAATTAAAATGGTATCAATTTAACTCAAAACGGGGGGGAAATCAACTGGTGGAATGGCAGCCCGTGGCCCTCATTCTGAAGCGGAGGAGCTGCTGCTGCCTCAGCTCGGGTGGGGGTGCATGGGGGCCTTTTCCACAGCGGGGAGGCCGCTGACAGGCTCCAGGTGCTGAGGAGGGTCCGGAGCTCTTTTCTGCTTCAGAGGCCTTTGATAGGCTGAGCTGGACATCCAGCATTTGGACAAACATTCCCCAGAATACCACTAAGGAACAAAAGGTGCTTGGCTCCGTTTTAGATCAAAACCCATTTCTGACCTAGATCTCACCCATTTTCCGCCCTATTTGTGCTGTTTAGTGGCTTCTGAGGGAGCCTTCCCTCCTAACGTGCTCTCGCTGCTGCCCTTGGCCCATTCTTTGTGTGTTCCAGGCTTAAACAACGAAGAATACCAAGTGGTGATTGGAAATGACACCACCCATTATATTATTGATGACTTGGACCCTGCCAGCAACTACACCTTCTACGTCGTGGCCTATATGCCTCTGGGGGCCAGCCAGATGTCTGACCACGTCACTCGGCATACCCTGGAAGACGGTACTGGCTTCCTTGCTGAAAAGACAGCCCCAGGAGACCCAGGACCCCGAGGGTGGGGTGGGGGACGGCGGGTGGCAACAGTTTCGTTCATCATAGAGGAGGACCCCCCCCTCCTGGGTTTGGTCAGACTCTGTAAGGGAGGGGCCTGCATTCCTATGACCACCAAGCGGGTCACGGAGGGGCTTGAGTCCTTTGCAGGGACAGGCACTGAGCCCCCGAGGAGGCGCTCTTTGCTTCAGCAGCAGAGGCCTGGCTTGGCCTGTGCCTGGCCGGTCCCAGCGCTTCGAGCGGGGAGAGTCAGACTCTCTCAAGAACTGGGTCCTTCCATATGGATTACAAACCTACGGAAACGAGGTGAAGAACAGGAGAAGCGGGAGAAGGAGGGAAGGATCTCTCTCTCTCTCCCCGGGCTGCTCGGTCCCTTAAGGCTCCGTTTCCGACCCAGCACGCAGCCTCCCTCAGGCCCTTCGAGGGGCTGACTCTGCCTTCCCTCTTTCCTCCTCCTCAGTCCCGCTGAGGGCTCCCGAGCTCAGCCTGACCAGCAGAACCCCCTCCGATGTCCTCATCTCCTGGCTGCCCATCCCGGTCAAGTACCGGCGCGGGGAGGTGGTGGCTTTCCGCCTCTCCTTCCGCCTCAGCACGGAGGGCAGCGTCCAGGGACTGGAGCTCCCAGGAACCACCTATGAGCACCTGCTCCGGGGGCTGAAGCCCGACAGCGTCTACTTGGTTCGCATTTCCGCTGCCACAAAAGCCGGCTGGGGCGAGGCCTCTCTGTGGACTTCCCATCGCACCCCAAAAGCCACCAGTGTCAAAGGTGCCCCCTCTTTCTCCTCCAGATGAGTAGCAGAGCTCTTCTGTCTAAATAGAGCTCTCCCCCACCCGAGGGAGAGTCAGAGGTGGGCTTGGAAGGTCACAGGGGTTGGCCAGTTGGGTGTAGACTGAGGGGGATTTAGACGGGATGCTCCCCAACATTGTGGCTGTTCCTTCCTTAATGACTTTGTTTGTCACAAGCAAAAATCAGATAAAGCCAGAGTAAAAGGGGGGTTGCAGGGAGAAAACGCTGCTGCTAAGATTGCCGGAGAGTCCAGGGTGACTTGGCTTTCTTCTCAAGCATTGGGCCCAGAATGTGGTGGACCCATTTGGGTCTTGGTGAGCTGTGAGATGGTCAGCCATATAATTTCAGCAAATAAATAAACATGTCTAATTTTGGCAGGATTGCCTGCCTCCCCCCTTATCAAAGGGTGGCAAACCACTAACGTGGCCGAAGTTGACAGGCTGTAAGACTGGCTATCAGATAAAGGGGTAAGTTCTCCCCGATGCTCTTAAGTTGAACCTTTTGTGTCCATTCTTTCCCAGCACCAAAGTCTCCTGAATTGCGCCTAGAACCCCTGAACTGCACAACAATCACCGTGAAGTGGCAGCAAGAGCTTGCAGACGTGGCTGCCATCCAAGGCTACAAGCTGTACTATAAGGAAGAAGGCCAGCAAGAGAGTGGGCCAATTCTGCTCAGGGCCAGGGATTCCTCCTACACCATTGGCGGCCTGGGTGAGCAGGACCTGATGACCCTCTCAGCTCAGGGGGAGGTTTTCCTTCACCGCTATCGGGGGCAACAGAGAGCAAGAAGGGGGGTCCGGGAAGGTCGGTTGTAGCCAGTGGTGGGATTCAAATTTTTTTACTACCAGTTTGGTGGGTGTGGCTTGGTGGGCGTAGCTATGCGGTCAGCCAATCAGAGGTGGTATTTGCTGGTTCTCTGATCCAATCAAAATTGTCGCTACCGGTTTTCCCGAACCTGTCAGAACTGGCTGAATACCACCTCTGATTGTAGCCCCCATGAGGTAGCCCAGATGTGGCTCAACTAATTCATGGGGTCCAAGGAACCAGGTAGGGGGCCATGTTTGCTGCTGACGCTGGAATACCGTTGGTGTTGGAAAGGCAAAGAGGCAGCCGAATGCTCACGGGATGTGCTTAAGCTAAGCTAATGCTGCGGGTTGTACACTGGCTAGAAGCAGCCGAGCCGCCTGTCTGGCGAGGGTGTCTGAATGGGCCAAGCCTGACCAGGAGGCGTGTTGGAGAGGTGCTGAGCATCTCCATGGAAACAGAGACCCAGGACAAAGGAGAGACGGGTCCCAATCAAGGCTGTGTCAAGCTTCCACTGGCAACATCCATTGCGGAGATGGTGCTCAGTTGGGCTCCCAGACATTCAGGTGGGGGCTTTTGAGGGGGGGTTATGGACGTCGGATAGTCCCCTTGGCACAGTCCACAGTCATTTTTCAGGTTCTCCCTGTCAAGCTGGCACCTGCGGAGTAGCTGCCGCTGAAGAACAGCCCTTTCCCCACCCTCCTTGCTCCAGGAAGGCTGCCTCCCCACCTGCCTTGGCTGCCCTGAAGATCCAGGGGCAGGGCCGCCCACCCCACCCCTTTCTGGCAGGCTCTTGCATAGAGACCCCTGTCCCCCACAGACTCTGCCTGCTTGATGTCCCCTGTTTATTTTGGAATGCTCCGCATTATGTATTTGAATTCTGGGCTGCCCCCTTAGAAACAAACAACTCAGCTCCCTTGGTGATGGTGCCAAAAGTCCCAGATGCTGATTATGATTGTGGTTCTTTGAACTCATATTGCTTTCTATATTATTGCTTGGAAACTGGGTTGGTATCTTTGCCACTCTTCATTTGATCCTTCTGACATTTTCCTGGCATTGAAATTCCCTGAGGGGGCCCTTTGCACCAAGGGTCTTGGTGGCTCAGGGGGTTAATGCTGTACTTTGTGATTAAGTATTCAGCTCCCAGCTGCCTGCAATTTAGCAGTTCGAATCCCACCAGGCTCAAGGTTGACTCAGCCTTCCATCCTTCCGAGGTGGGTAAAATGAGAACCCAGATTGTTGGGGGTAATAGGCTGACATTGTAAACAGCTTAGAGAGGGTTGCAAGCCCTGATAGGCGGTATACAAATACAGTGCTATTGCTATTTCTCAGTGTTTGGTTTGAGGAATAAACACAGACATTCTTGCTTTGCGGAAGATCCTAGCCCTGCAGGAAAGTGGAAAGAAGGAAGATTAAAGGGGACTACAAGAACCATGCTTACGGGTGGCCTTGTGTCCTCTTCCCTGTGACTGGCTAGGCGAGGCTATGCTTGGGAATTGAAACATTCTTGTGTGTTCGGGAAACGAAAGATGTGATTTCAGCAGGCGATAAACGCCTCATGGAGATTGCTTTCTCAGAGGGGCTTCTGTAGATCCTTCCCGCTCTGCCGACCTCCTACCCTCAGAGAACCTTCGTGGGGGGGGGGGAGTGCATACAAGGCGGGTGAAGAGGAACGTTTATCTGACTCCGTGGCATGACCAAGGAGCCACCCTGGGCAGGCCTTGCCACTGTGAAAGCCCACTGCTTCTGCAGACGTCTGTTTTCTCAGACCACGTTCAGTCAGTCCTGATGCTTAAGCTGCATAGACTCAGCTTGCCTAAGGCTCCCCTCCCTCCACAAGTTGACTTCTGTGCTTTTCCACCGGCACAGCTGGCCATGAGTTCATTCCCAGGGGGCCTCTGTTGAGGAATCCTTTCTGTCACATCCTCCGCCCTTCCTAGAGCTCCCCTGGCTCTGCTGACAGTTTCCTCACTATTGTTCTCTTAAGCTTGGTGCTAACTAGTGAAAAAGAGGAGCCTTGAGGCCTGTGGCAGGGAACCACCTCTAGGATCCCTGATGGAAGTTGAGGTTCTGGACTCCCAAGAGGAAGGACAATCTCTGCAATTCTTTAAAAAATGGAAATTATAAGGCTGAAAGAGGAGTTGCCAAGTGGAAGAAGATTGCCTCAGTCTTTATGTGAATTCCCCGGATGAGACAGTTTGGCCAGAAGGCAAAAGAACAGTCTAAGAGCTGTCTAACTGTGAAATTTGAGGGCAAGTCTAATGTGTCAATAGCTGTGGGTCAAGATCAACTCTCTTTCCTCAGCCATCTAGCCCAGGTGAATGTGGGCTGTCTCTAGGGGTTGAGCAGTTGGCTTCCCAATTAGGCCAAGGAGACGCTGGACCACGAAAGACAAGAGGAAGGCTTCCAAGGCTCGGCAAGAGGTGAGTCTGGAGGATCTGTCTGATGGTGGCTTCAGGTCATCGGGGGTGTTAACCAAGGCAAGCCGTTGACCACCCAAGGTGGGATGGTGGTTCTGGAACAGAACATTCCTCTGTGGTCTGAAATAATAACATTCCTCTGTGGTCCCTTCAATTTCTGCAAGAGGAGAGAAGTTGTACTCTGTATATTCTCCTGGTGAATATTCCACCTTGAATTAATCTCAGCAAAAATCTGAGATGGAAGGAGTTTAAAGGATATGAAAGAGACATAACAAAATCTGTGGGCCTCCCTTCTCTGCCCTGGGCCTTTTCATCTCAGGAAAACACAGACACAACCAAAGGGTGGCCTTGTTTTTATTAAGAAACATCACTGGAAATCCGTACTCGTCATCTCTTCAGTAGGAGGATAGGATATTTTGGAAGCTGCCTTAAACAGAAAAGTCATCTTTGATGGGAACCCAGATTTTGGAGAGTGACAAAACTCTCCTGGACAAAACAATCTTTAACCTCCTGTGTTGCTACTTCTGCCATTGCAGCTCACTTGCTCAAGTTCTGTCTTTAGCTCTCTGCTCTGCTACTGTGTCAGTGTGGGCAGACAATGTCTGAGCTGCTACTTGATGCCCAGGAGAGAGAGGTGAAGAATCTTCTGGGAGGTCTGAGAGAAGTAGATCCCGCCCCTTGTCTCTTTAAAAGTTGCCACTTCTGGAGCAAAGGAGAAGCTCGAAGGAAAGCTTCCCCTTGCAAAAAAGCTGCTTCCTTCTTTTCAACTTGGGATGAGCAATAAGATGGTCCTCCTTCAGTGACACCTGGACTTCCTATGAGGTGGCCAAGGCTGGCTGTAGAGAAAGATCAGGTGGCGTGACCCAGCTGGAGTTGCAGGACATCCCCGTTTGTTCTGGGCCTCCATGCCCAGAGCTGTTTCTGGAGGTCCTCAGACAAGGTGATGGCTTCTGTCATTTTCTCAACCCTACAAGCTATGTTACAAGTGACAGTGATGCCAACTGAGATGGTGTTTTCACTTTCTTACATGGGAGGGGAGATTTTTTGAAGGCACTGAAGGCTTCATGGGAGGAATACGTGAGCTTCTCCTTATGTGCGAAGAGTCTTGCCTTGGATTAGGCTTGACAAACTCCTCCTGGTGAAAAGATGCCCCAGGCCTTCATTATACTTCGAATGCATCGTAGCACCTGGCAGTCAGCAAGAGAAGGTGGCAGCAGCTGGGGGAGTCAAAAGGGGGTGAAGCAGGTGGGTTCCACCCTTGGTTCCTCAAGAATCAGCAGCCCTAAAGAGCTCCACAGCCAATCTCACACCCCAGCATGGATCATCATGCTGTCTGAAATTCAAACAATTTTTTTTTTTGCTAAAGTGGTTCCTGCCTCTTAATTAAGAGATTGATGTGCAGGTCAAGCTTCACAAGAATTTTGCTGCCATGTGACTTCTAAGGCAGATTTGCCTGTTTGCTCCTGTGCTCAGCATGAGTGTGTCATGGAAAATGTGGCCAAATTGGGTTTGGGACCGATTAGCATCCTTTCTTGTGGTGCAGCTGGAAGCAGAGCTAAGGGTACCTCAAGGCTTTGTCCATCTATGTGGGGGCACTTTGCAAGGGTGGAAGGGGAGCTCTTCCATCCTGAGGATGTTTGTGCTTTTATTTTGACATTTTTCCACTGTTTTCACTCCTGGGGGGAAACACGGATGTATTTTCCTTTCTCTGTGAAGAATCTTTAGAATGCAGTTGTAGCTACAGACTTGTTCTTCGGTGTTTACAATTTGGGAATTACACTATATTTCCTTGAGATAAGCCCTGCTCTTTTCGATCCCAGTTTAAAAAGCAGAGGCTTTTGAAGAGACCGAAAGCCTGAGGAAATGAAGTCAACATTGTCCATTGATCATTTGGGGGATCAATCAACCCACCGGCCCAGATGCTCCTCTTGTGAGGTCGCTGAAGGTCTGGCCAAGTCGGATGGGAGGGAGAGCTTGTTAAGTGCCATTAGCACATGAAAGGGGTTCCGGAGATACAAGACCTGGGTTGGTGGGTGCCTGTTCTGTCTGCCTGTGTCTAAAACCAAAAAGGACCATTTGAACATGGATTAAAAGCTTTAGTTGTCTTTGCTCATAGGTTTTGTTGCCACCCAGAGCTTAAGATTTTGAAAAGATTTTGAAAACACCCTTCCTGTGTTGAACTGGAGTTTCCAAGCTCTTCTACAGCCTTCATAACTCTCTGCAAACATGGGCATGGTAGTCCTAGCACATCTGGAGATGCTGGGTTGGGAAAGGCCCTCTTGAGATTGGCCAGGCATGTGAGGGAGCTACGTGGGAAGGGGATCTTGCCCAGCTAATGGTCTTCTTTTCTGGACACTTCTTGAGGCATGTGATATTCACACAGAGGATACTTGACCAGCGGGCCTTGAGCCACTCCATTCGCACAGGGCAAGGACGATGGGTGAGGCTTTTATTTTGCCTCTCCAGAGGACCCAGCACAACCCACAAGGAGAGTTACTTTTAATGGCAGAACTATTATTATTATAATAGTCAGCTGGTGGTTACTATTAGCTGATGATTAGAGCATCGTGAATGGACTCTCTCTGGTGGTGGGGTATGCCCTGCAATTGGCTGCCCCGCCGACGTGGGACGTTTCTTGGTTTGGCTAGAAAGCTTTTAGAGGAAGGGCTCGATCTGCAGACAAAAGAGCCGTGGGATTATCTGGCCTCTTTCCTTTTCTGTTCCCCCACACCCTTGTGTTCCCCTGGGGTGTGTGTGTGTGTGTGTGTCAGCCACTTCTTGCCTTCTCCCTTCCATGACAGTTTGCACAGCTCACCTGAACTGCTGTGCTTTGCAGGAAACCCCCCCCCCTCCCATGCTGATTTGGGCAGCCAGTGGGTGCTGTCCTCCTGCGGGGCCCTTTCCTGGGAGGTGGTTAGAGACGGGCAACGCAGCAGACTCCTAGCTGTAGCCTCAGGCCCTCTGGAACTGTTTGGTCGTCACTTTCCTATATTTCTATATTGCTATTGCAACTAAACTGCAAAAATTGTCAAGCTTCCCCTCCTCCACCAGGTGCTTTAAGAGGACCGTGCGCTCTCTGGCCAGCCTGGGGGTGCCGGTGCCCCCTCCCCCTGCCCCCCTCCTCTCTCTGTGTAATTTCCTTTGAATGGTGTTGGGAGAGGTGAGCTGTGTGGGGCCCTGGTCTCATCTTACAAAGCGGGGGATGAACACCAACAAAAGGGAGGAAGGGGGCTATTGCGGAGCAGGGGAAACCGACAGGAGGCCCAGACTGCTTTGGGGGAGTCTGGCTTGTCTTTTTTCCTTCTTTTTCCGCTTTTGGCTTCAGCCTCTAAGGAGGCCTGGGGTTCTGCGCTGCTTTTCTTCAGGGTTCACTCAAGCTGATCCCCATAGTGGGAGCTTCCAATTCTCTGGGGCTGCTGGGCATTTCCCGGTTTGGGCATCCTATCAAACTGGTTTGCTGGAATAACTGTTGGCTAGCCTGCTTCAGACCATGGCTTGTTAACCCTTGGTTGGAAGCATTGGAAAACTGAGATTTGCAGTCATCCTCACAAGCCCTGGTTTTGCCTCTCGGGGTGTGTTGGGCATTTGAGGGCAGCCAGGATGACGCCACACTGCTTTGCTTAGTTGTTTCTGTACCACCCATTTCACAAGAAGTGTCACACAATCAGTTTCTTGGAGAAAGTGCTCACCAGATCAGAGTGATCTCTGGAATGGGGGAGGGTCTCTTCTGTTCTGCACATTTTTATTGTTGTGGGACTGAAACCCATCCTTCCCATAGGGAGCATTTGTCCCGCAAGCACTGGGGGGTTTGTGAGAAGGCATTTCAGGGTGGGGTGGGGGAGCAGGGCCTCCCTTCTGCTTTTGGGAAACAACGAGAAGCCTCTTCGCATGGGCGGACCCTCAGTCGGCCATCACACTGGAAGCTCTCGGCTGCCCACAGCGAGGGGCAAAGCACCGCATGGTTAGGGCACCCTGTGTGGCCAGGGCTGCGGAGGGGCCGAGCAGGCAGGCTGTGCAGGGGTCCGGCCAAGGGAAACGAGGAGGCCCTTGGTCGCATCCCTCCACGCTGGCATGAGAAGCAAAGCATTGGGGGCGAGACCATTTTCGACTGGCGTTGGAGCCCAGAGTGCGCCCCGGCAGCTCCAGGAAGAGAGACGCCTCCCTTCTGCCCCTTCCCGTGGAAGAACGCAGCCCAGCACGGGAGGGCAGCAAGAAGCCAGCCTTCCCTGGGCCAGATTCCGTCCTCCTGGGAAGCTCAGGGGTCGGTCCTGGAGGAGGGGAAGGCAGGTGAGAGAGGGAGGCGGGTGGGGGTGGAACCCTTTAGCAGCTTTTATCTACCCAGCCAGCCGGGAGGGGGCAGGAATGCAGGCAGCTTCAGGATGGCCGCAAGTTGCAAGGATGGGCTTTGTATTTTACCATCTTATTTTACATGCACACACACACAGACACACACACACAGTGTGTGTGTGTGTGTAAAATACCTTGCTGCTGGAGTCGGCAGTGCCCGCAGAGCTCTTCTCCCCTGCCCCCATCCATAGCTGGACCCTCTTTGGGGTGAGACGGATCCTGTCTTCACTCCGCCCTCCATCCATCCATCGCGCCCCTTCCGAGAGTCAGCTTTCCTCCTGCCGGGCTGTTCCCACCCTTCCCCCTCGCTGGGCGACCGTTGCTGGGAGCAGGCTTGGGGGAGCCCCCGGTCCCGGGTCAAAGGCCACGACCCAGATGTCAGAGCAGCCTGGCTGCCGGCCTCTTCTTGAATGATTATCCGGAGTTTATTGTGCGGCAGGAGGAGGGGATTGTCTTGGGGGCTCAACAATGGCTGGCAGAAAGACAAAAGTCTCAACTGGACATTTGGTGGGGACCCTGGGCCCCTTTCCCTGAAAGGCACAGGGCTCAGCAGCTCTCCAGTCCCAGCAAGGACGTTGGCAATTTTCCTTGGCTGCAGTTTGTCCTGAAAGCCGGCTTAGAAGCCAGCGGCAGGAGGAGGGCTGCCCCTGCGGCTGATCCTTACCCAGGGACGAAAGGGTCTTCCGGGCTGTCCCATGAAGCCCTGCTAGTCTTGGTCCAGCCTCTTTGCAAACCGTCACCCTCCTCACATGCATAGCTTTGACAATTACCTTCCAATATTTTTTTAAAAGATCCAGCTAATAAAATGTGGCCTCCTGCCCATCCTTTGCAGCGGGAGTCAGAGATGGCAAAAGAACTTGAAAAGGGGAATGAAACCTCAGCCCCGGTCTCTGCATGGAGAAAACTCTGGTGGGCCTTGAAATGCCGGGAGCTCCATGGTCCTTGCCCCACCTGATTGCTGACCTGCCTACCGCCTCCCTCCCTCCTGGGCTTTCCCAATCCTTTATCAGCTGGGATGAGAAGGTGGCAAGGAGAGGGTTAGGTTGACCTCGGATTCCTCCGTTGTTTTATCTAGTCCTGACCTCTGGCCTCATTTCGAGCCTCTTTGGAGGCTCTCAAAACAGCAGCTGAAAGGAAGAGGGGACTTTGGGGGGTCTGGAGTGCTGCCCTTCAAAGGAAGAGTCTGTGAAGAGACCCCCCTCTCTGAGGCAAATGGCCTTGGCTCAGATTTGGGGATTGTTCCCCCGTTTCTACCAAGGGAACCAAACTGGTGCTGAACATGCTCCTTGCAGGACTCCAAAGAGTTGGTTGGCTGGACAGTCTTGATCTTCCCGCAGAGGTTTCACTTGGGATGGCCGGCCACATTTTGCCGCCCCTCCAAGGCTGTGGCTTCTTCGGAGGAAGGGCCCCCTCTGGTGTCCTGCTGTAGGAAGAGGCTGGCTGGGGATTAGTGGACAGACCAGAGGACCCTTGAGGAGGAGGGGGACAAAGCTGTGGCTGGACTGACCTAAGTCCAGGGTGGGGGGGGGTGTGTGACTGCTTGCCCCATAGCCCAGGGGTTCAGGGATGGTGCTTCTGAAGGGGGTTATCTGCAGGACTGTGAAGCATCAACGCTCCACAGATTGTAAGGCTGCAGCCAAGTCTTCCTGGTTAGGAGATTCAGGGGAGGGAGAGTTTGGGCCCTCAGCTATGTTCCAGGGGGTGTGAACCTCCGGCTCCCCCATTCCCAGCTCTCTCCCAGTTGGTGGGTGCAGTGCGTTGCTGTAGTTCATGCGAATGCGCAGGGCCTTTCGGGAGGCCATGGAGCAGCCAGACATGGTCAAGAACAGGAGTGAGTCCAAGGGGCAAATCTGGGGCTGCTGCGGGAGGGCTCTCTAATCAGGCCATGCTGGCTGCAATTCTGGGGTGCCAAGAGCACCAAGTTGGAGGAGGCCAGTCTGGAAACTGACTGAGGATCCAGGATGTTGTGTTTCCCTCCCGGTGCCGGGTCCCACTGTGTTAAGCAATCGTTCTTCAACCTTGTCCAGACCCCAGAAGGAAGTACCACGTCAGGCTGCTGGCATACAACAGCATGGAGGAAGGCTACGAGGCAGACCAGACTGTCAGCACCCCCGGCTGCGTGTGTGAGTCTCCAGCTCGTTTTTCTGCTGTAAATGTGGCACGTCCAGAAGCTTTTTGAATTATGCAAATAATGTAAAGTCTCAGAAAAGGACAATGTGGGTTCAAAAAAAATGGAGGTTGGTTTGAAGCTTTTCCCTCCTGTTCCTTAGCTCCAGATGTCCCTGGTATAATTTACAGGGGTCTAAAGAAAAGGCAGTTGGGAGGAGGAAAGCCGTGTGGGGCACGGGGTCTTTGGACTGGAGAAAATGTCGCTTGATTTGAGGGCCTCTTTGCCTGTTAGACTTCTGATGCTGAGCCTCTGGTCACTGTTGCTCTTCAAGAATGGTTCCCTCACACGCTGAGGCCATCTCCTCTCTCTGCAGCTGTTCGGGACCGCCTGGTGCCACCCCCTCCGCCACCCCACCACCTTTACGCCAAAGCCAACTCTTCCTCCTCCATCTTCTTGCACTGGGGCCGGCCTGCCTTCACTTCCGCACAGGTCATCAACTACACCCTCCGCTGTCACCCCGTGGGGCTGCAGAACGCTTCTTTGGTGCTCTACCTTCAAACGTACGTGGGCCTTCTTCGCCTGCTCGCCCTGCTCCCCTCTGAGGCGCTGGCCAGAACCCCTCCCGTTCACACGAGGCGGAATCGGCCTTCGCCGTGGCTCCCGCGCTAGGCAGGCCTTCTCTGGGTCTGGTTTTGAGGCCTGGTGGCTGGCCTCCGTGAAGCACCAAGACAGTTTCTCCTGATCATCATGTATTTAAGCTGGAAGATCTCCTGCTTGGCATTCTCTCAATGGGGAGATTGGAATCTGCCCTTTTGGATATTGGTGGCTTTGCGTGAGGAAAGGGCCGCTGGCCAGGCCCTACCGCCTCAATCCGGGCAGAGAAGCAACCCCGGGTCCTGGCTGGGAAGAAGGGGAGCCCTGCCGCCGTATGGCCAGTCCAGTGTTGCGCCTGCCCTCCCGTGGCAAAGCTGAGGTGCATCCTCCCTGTTGCGCAATCAGCAAGGATTGCAAAAAGCAGCAGGCAGGGACCTCCTGCTAACCGGTTCCTTCTGTCCAGGTCAGAGACTTACTTGATGGTCCAAGGACTGGAGCCAAACACCAAGTATGAGTTTGCCGTTCGGCTGCATGTGGATCAGCTCTCCAGCCCATGGAGTCCAGTGGTTTACCACACCACCCTCCCAGAAGGTGAGGAGGAGACTGCTGCCTGGCACTCGTCGACTGAGAATCTACTTCCGCCCACAGGGGAGCCTCTCGGGCTCCACCAGGTGAGGCCTCTGGAGCTCCAGGGGCTTCACTGACAGCCTACCTGTGCCCACAGCCCCAGCTGGTCCACCCCTGGAAGTGAAGGCAACCCTGATTGAGGAAGACACAGCCTTGGTCTCCTGGAAGCCACCAGCTGACATCAGAACCCTTGTCTCCCGTTACACCATTCTGTACGCCCCCAGGAAAGCTTGGATCGCAGGCGAGCGGCAGGTCCTGCATCGGGAAGGTGAGTGGGAGCCTGCAGACTCTGGGTGCCAAGATTGGTGCCCTCCCGCTTTCCCCCAACCTTGTGGCTGCTACATGTGTTGCCCTGGAGGCGGCAGCCCCAATCTGCTGGGCCGATGGCGTCACGTGGCGATCTGAAGCAGAAGAAAAACCCTTGGAATTTGTTTGCAGGGCTTGCAAGGCTCTTCTTTTAAAAGTCAGGCTGTGTTAATAAGGGTGATTTTGCTGCCACTCCACATGGCATGATGTCTTCTTGGCCAGTCGTAGATCTCACGGGGATCTGACAGAATCTCGGGAGCAGAAATGCCAGGCAACGTGCAATTTGGCACTGCTTATCCAAGGAGACGGAAACGGTTGGCACATCGTCTTCTCTCTTTCCTCCCTGCAGGAACAATAACCATGGCTTTACTAGAGAACCTCAGGGTGGGAAGTGTCTACCTCATCAAACTTGCTGCATCCAACCAAGTGGGCGAAGGGCCTTTTTCTAGCGCGGTGGAACTTGTGGTCCTGCCAAAGGAGCCCTTGGAGGCAAACCAAAGGCCAAAACGCCTGGATTCCGCAGAGGCTGACACAAGTGAGCCTCTGGCCCAGCCTGCATGCATCACACAGTCCTTCTGCTCCCTGGGTACCAGGCCCCTCCTCTCTCTCCTAGAAGGGGCAGCCTGGCCCACTGTGGGGTGGGCTTCCTTGCTGTGGGTGTCCCACCGAGGCCCCTGACATACAAATGCCTGTTTCCTTGTTGCAGCTCGTTCTGGCTCTTACCAGTTGGACCAGAGGTCAATGACCGGCATAATTGCAGGTGTCTCCATTGCCCTGGTGTGCATCTTAGTCTGCATCCTTATCCTGATCTACCGTGGCAAAGCGAGGTAAATTTGTTGCACGCGTGTGGGTGAAAGGCTGGGAGGGAAGTAGGAGGCCCACAGGGCCAGCGTAGGGTGTGCGAGTGCATCGGGTCTGTGTATGCAGACCAGTAGCCAATCCTTACTGGTAGAAGCTCAGGTTGTAATCGCCTAGCCTCGGGGACAAAGTGACCAAGTGGCTCCTGGTCAAGCTCTTGCTTGGCTGCCCCATTTTGACCACCAAAGGAGGCTGCTTGTGCACCTGTTCTGTCTCTTAACACCCTCCCAACATTAACTTGTACCTTCCCAAGAAGGCAAGGTTAGAGGCGCTGTTGCGGTATTCGGGGGGTGGGAAGGAATTCTTGCCTCTTTCTTCCTGCCCCTCCGCCCATTGTCTGGCTTCCACTGCCCTCTTCCTTCAGAATGAGGTTGCTGTGGATTGGCGCTTATCAAGTGGTCAACCTTCAGCTAGAAGGGCAGTTTAACCACTGGTTTCCTCTTGCCCAGGAAAGCAACCCCTTCCAAAAGCAGCCCGCCCAGCCCTGACCCACTCCCTCGCAGTGGCAGCCACTCTTCCACAAGGAACCACGGGGGGGCCAAAACTCTGCAAAGCCTGGCAGAGAACGAGCGATCTCTCTTGCCCAGGATTACAGGGGGCAGCTTTCTGGATGCCAAGGTACAAAGGATACGTTCGTTTGCCTTTCGGGCTCAGTTGCCATTCTTGAGGTGGTTTCTAGCAAAACGACTAGCTAATCCCACTGCAGAATCAGAGGGCGGAAGATCTCGGGGGACAAGTGTGGAGGCCCAACACCCGCATGTCCCTTGCATGCTTTCCCGGGAGCGAGTCCCGCGATGTTCAGCAGGGGCTGTGCCAGTGAGGAGGTTCAGAGTATGTCCTCGGACCATGGTTGGCTCTTGGGGGGTGGACCTGGGAGCCAGTCTGTGAGCAGGCCGGCCTTGGGCCCTTCTCCCTTTCCCTGAGGGTAACGGAAGACTCTCCTCCCCTTCAGGGTGGAACTGACCTTATTATAAACCGCTTTGGTCCAGTCACGAAGAAGAGAGCCCAGAAGAAACGGCTCTTCCTCCATGGCTCTCGGAAGGAGACATCAGAGGAGGTGAGAGCTGCAGCAGAAGGTCCAC
>JANHJO010008009.1:30327-41895 GCA_032468235.1 Pseudoxyrhopus heterurus | reverse complement strand
AGTTCTAGGTTGCTTCTCTCCTTGGTTAGTTTCCATCCGTTGCTTCTTGTCCTGCCTTCTGGTGCTTTGGAAAATAGGTGAACCCCCTCTTCTTTGTGGCATATTGGAACACGGCTATCATGTCACCCCTAGTCCTTCTTTTCGTTAAACTAGACAATACCCAATTCCTGCAACCGTTCTTCGTAGGTTTTTAAGTCTCCAGTCCTCTTCGTTGGCTCTTCTCTTGCGCTCTTTCCAAAGTCTCGACCTCTTTTTTTTTTTAATAGCGTGGCGGCCAAAAACCGGATGCAACATTCGAAGTGTGGCCGCACGAAAGGCCTCGTAAGGCGCCACTAACGCCTCACGCGATCTCGATTCTATTAAAAAAGGCGACTTGGAGATGGGGTTTTTAAGTTTTCAAAAGGCGACAGGGTCCGGGAGAGCCTGGGTGGGGCTGGTTGGCTCGTTTCGTGGCATCTTCAGCCCGCCAGATCTGAACATCTGAAACAAGGTAAAAAAAAATCATGTTCCTGGCCCTCATGCTTCGAAGGAGGGAGGGGCGGAGAAGGCAGCTAAGCAGAACCACGGGAAAAGTTTTTTGACTGGGAAAACCATAGAGCGTCTCAGTCCTCCAGGTCGCGGTTGTCCCAAAGGTGCTTTTTTTTTCAGGAGGTCACAGGACTTCCTGGTTTTTCTTTGAAGACGTTTCGCTTCTCCTCCAAGAAGCTTCTTCCGCTCTGACTTGGATGATGATGATGATGATGGGGAGTAATGGAAGGATTTATACTCCTTGCAGACAGCCGGTCAAACTTTTCAAGATCTCCCACCTCCTTTAAGTTGGTTCTAATAAGGTGCCAGCCTTCTCCTGCCTCTCTCAGCTTCTTCTATCTTCCTCTTCCTCCACCGGTGCCATCCAGCAAGCTTCGAGACGATGCCTTTGGTGCCCCTTCAACCTCCTCTGCCCCGGGGATCGTCTGGTACCCGAGAGCCGCTGCGTGTGGCCGCCCCCCCCTCCCATTGCTCGCGGGAGCTGTCACCGCCGGCCCCCCTCCTCAAAACACAGGATGGTCTCAGCCAATGGCAGGGAGCCATGTAAATACGCCCAGCCCCTCGGACCAATTGGTAGTGCCCGGATGGAGAGACAAAGCCGGCAGAGGGCTTTGTCTGTTTGATTCGATTTTTTTATTCCTTGGAAGGGATGCTGGACCCGGATGAAAGCCAGGGCCTGTTTCTTTGTCGGACGGAGGGGGAATCATCTCTTGTGTGTTTGTCTTGTGTGTTCCCTTCCCATTTTTCTCCAGGCACCATCACCTTCTTCCCCTGTTGTTGTTTTAAATGCTTCCCATCCACAGCAGAATCCATTTAAAAAAATATACATCTCTCTGGCGTCTGTTTAAAAATCCAGGCGGAAAAAAGCACAAAAATGGCACAAGTTCAACACGAGCTTTTGTGAGTTTTTCCTTCTCTTTCTTTCTCTCTCTCCCTCCCTCTCTCTTTTACTCTCTCTTTCTCCCTCCCTTTCCTTCTCCCTCTTTTTGTTTCTCTTCCTCCTTCTCTTTTTCTTTCTCTCTCTCCGTCTATCTGTCTCTCCTCCTCCCTTTTTCTCTCTTTCTGTCTCTCCCTCCCTCCCTCTCTTTTTCTGTTTCTTTTCCTCCTTCTCTTTTTCTTTCTTTCTCTCCTTTTCTCTTTCTCAATTTCTCTCTCTCTTCTTTTTCTCTTTCTCTCTCTCTCTCTCTCCCAAACCCTGTCCCCAGTTCTCATTGCTATTTCAGCCACACCTTTTTCTGTCTTTTGTTCTTGTACCGATGCGATAACTCTTACCGGAGAAAAAGCAGCAGCCGTGTTTTGTTTTGTTTTTCACTTTGCAAACAAGGCATGTGGCATTTGGACCAAGGAGCAGAAAAATGCACCACATCCCTATTCCTCATCTTGGTTTTTTAATTTTTGCCATGGTTTTACTCACAATATAGGGTCAAATGCTGATTTTTGGGGGAGAGGGGGGAGATTAGGTGATTGAATCTTAATCTTGCAGTGGCTCAAATTGAATCATATGGCCAACAGGTATCAAAATGAGAAAATCAAAGTGAACCATCCTCTCACATTGAAATCTCAGATCTCCAATTCTAACAGAATTGGGCTGATATTGCAGAACCGCAATATATGTTTAATTGTCCTATATTGGATGTATGACAGATCAATATACCAGATTCAGGTTATGAGCAGTTTGGAACACAAGGGCTGCAAAAAATAGCAATATTAAGTCTGTTCATCAGATGAGTCCTTCATACATTTTGGTGAATTCCAGAGAAGAAGGAGGAGGACGAGGGGGAGGGGGAGGAAGAGGAGAAGGAATTTTCTGATAGTTTTAGAACAGAAGTCACACAAGAAATAATAACACTTAAATGATACCATTGCTATAGCAGACTTTTCAATCTGAGAGCCTCTAATGAATTCTACAGTAATGATTAACTGATCTTCAACTTCATATAGGCTAGATTTTGACATTTGGGAAAGGAAACTATTATTATTTCTCCTTGGGTGATTTTATTTCAAAGGAAACATTTACTGAGAGGAAAATGTTCCTTAGATTTAAATTATCTATGGGCTTTTGGCTTTTTGTGTTTATTTTTGGTATGACACTAACACAATTTTAGCTGCTAATCGTAATCCACCATGAAAGCTAAGTAGATGGAATGATTAAAAATCATGCAGAAATGAGAGGAAGTGTGGTGAAAAGGATGCTGGTAATAAACAATTCTCCAATAGGGAAAAGAGACCATATAAAGTTACCTGAAATGTTGACTGAAATGAGTGAGGCCAAAAAGCAACTGAATGTAAATCAATCAGAGCATTTTGTTTCTCTTTGGACCCATTTGCAAGATAACTTTGAAATTAATTGTGCATGAAAAGTTCCTACAGTCCAGATGTATCAGTAATTAAATCCAGTAAAAATTTCCTCCCAGACATACTGTCCTAGGGCTTTTTTAGACAGCAAGCCTTTCCGTCTCCTTATTCTCCTAAATCCAATTCAAAACATACTTTTGATTTGCATTGTTTTGATTACTTTCAGGTTAACGTGGACATCAAGATGCCATGATTAAGGACATGTTTATATATCTGCAAGCTTGGAAACAACCAACACCCAATCAATGCTTGCCAAGAGCTACAAACCAAAAGTTGTCTGGTAATCAGTAATTTCCTTGTCGGTATCTTAGTGCCTTGTCTTGCTCTCTCCCCAAATATGTATCATTTCCTTCTGATAATGATTTTAAATTGCTACCGTTCTCCACTTTCTAGGCTTATCATGGTGGTAAACTTCCAATTTGGACCCTAACCGAGAATTCCATCGAAAATAGCACCTCTGCTATCGGTACACTGCTATTTCTGAGGCATCATTTGATACCTTGATTTCCCTGTTAATACTAGTGCTGGAAGGATATGCTAAAATGGCTTACATCTACAAACCTCTATCTATGACAGGGGTGTCAAACTCACATTGTCATGGCAGTATCATGTGATGTATCAGGACTTTTTCCCCCTTCGCTAAACTGAGAGTGGGGGTGGCCAGCACGTGATAGTATTCTTTTTTTTGCCACAAGTAGGACTCCATCTTTATCTGGGAGACTTCATAATGAGTTAATACTTCTGAATTGTGCAAAATTTTTGAATTGTATAAAGTAGCTATGGACGTCTTGGAGACAGTACTCAGCAACAAGAGAGTCCCTTTGATGTAATGGTTAAAGTGCTGGACTAGAAACCAGGATACTGTGAATTGTAGTCCTTCCTTAGATATGAAAAACTGGCTAGCTAACCTTAGGCCAGACACTCTCAGCCCATCCTATCTCATTGAGTATTATCCATGTTCACCACCTTGAGTTATTTATAAAAATAATAATGGTGGGATTAAAAATCAAATGAATAAACAAATCAGAAACCATTAAAAGGAATAATCCTCTGGCTGTAGTTCTTTTCTTTTCGTCACAACATTTATTAACTCTAGATAGTTACTAAAAAAGAATGCTGATCAGATACCAAGGCTAGTAGAAATGTTAAGCAGAAAGAGCATTTGATGACATCTAAGAAAAAATAATATAGCAGACACATTCCTTAGACCTCTTTCTCCAACTGATTTGTCCCAAAGCCAATCTCATTTCCTGTATTTGTCTGATTATCTTATCATCCTGACCTCATGATATCATAATAAATCTGTGCTTTAATGCAGGGTTCAAATGAGCTAAATATTCTCCTACAAAAAGCCATCTGCCCCATGGTTCTGGAAGAAATGCTAGAATATTATCTTTACAGAATTTACTTTGAAACTGCAATTGAGTAGAAAATTCACCAGGTTTGCTACAGAAGACGGATCCCCAGAACACAGCATGGATGCCAGAACTGTCACCACTCTAATGTTAAAGGGATCTTGGAGTGTTAAAATAAACACCTTCTGGATTGAAAGATGTGAGATAAATAATAGTAGGAAATTGCTGCTTAGATATGGTTTTGTAATTACTGATCTGTTAGAAATTCATTTTGATAGGAAAAATTAGTGAAGTTTAAAAAATGATAATAATATTTAAGCTCGAATGGTGTTAACACATTACGTCTCTCCCACACACAACATTTACTAGGTAAATGTTACAAGCAATTGTCTTTTGCAACATGTGACCTAAAAAAAGGATGGTTTTAAATGTATCACAGCATTATAGCTCAGGAAATGTTTATACCATCCCTGTGATAAATTCTAATTTCTGTTGCTACAGTACTGTATCTACAAGACGTTACTAGCATTCAGCCAGCTAACATCTAGAAGATAACTGTATGTAGACCTGCTGCTGAGTCAATGTTAGGAGAATATACTTTTTCTGGGACATTCCATTTAGCATCTAGTATTTGTGTAAGAGTAAATGGAAATTTGAGAAATATTTCACACCTATCATATTATATATCTCTATTATCTATCTATCATATATCATATACAGTATTGTATATCTATATCATTTAACTACAATAATAAAATATAATACAGACTAAAAAGAATAAAAGATGCAAAAAGCTAAAATGAAAGAAAAAAGAGAAAGAAAAAGAAAAAGAAAAGAAAACCATAAGCAAGTGACTTCCCACCCTCATCATACAGTAAGTATAAACAGTTTCACAGTTTCTTGATCTCTTCTTAGTTAACAGATATAAAATTCTTCACCCCATAATTCAACTCTTCACTCTAGGCAAGTCCAATAAATAACATTTTCCCCCTATTCCAGGTGTCAATAAAAGTCCAAGCACACCCCTAAAATAGTCACATTATTAGTTATTAGTTATTAATTAAAAAAAATATAAAACTCATTTTTCCATATCTCAACTTTTAATTGTAAGCAAATCCAACGTATAATATTTTAAACAGCAACCTCCCGCTTTCTTGGGCGATGCGAATAGGAGCAGGAATGTTCCATAGGCTGAGATGGAAAACTTGGATGTTCAAATGTGGCTGGACTAGAGCTCCCAGCAGTTTCAGGCAGTGTGATTTGGCTTGGATTATTCTTTTTATTAAATACGAGTCCCCATAGAGTCATGGTCCCTTGTCCCCATTGATTGCTTCCGACTCCATTTGCTATATTATTCTTTTGCCTGCATTCTTCTAGTTTTCCACAAACTAGATTGGTGTTTCCCAAGCATGGTAACTTCCAGGTGCATGGACTTCCCAAAATTCGCATGAGTGAGGGGGTCATGCTGGGTGTGAAATTCTGGGATCTGAAGTCCATGTATTTGGAAATTGCCAAGTTTGGGAAGCCTACTCTAAATGCTTGTTGCATTCACCGTTGCTCTCCTCTCCCTTAGTACTCTGCTCTCTGTTTGACTTCATAAGTTTGGACCTCTTCTGCATGTTTCTATTTAAAAAAATATCTTGAGATCTTGATTTCTGAAGCCTTCTTATAACAAAAAACAAGACCACTATCATTCTCTCTGAGAGATAATATTAGCTTCACCCTTTTATTAATGTAAATCTTTAAACTTAATTTCTGTGGTATTTTACTGGTTGTACAGACATTAAGTTGATCACAGGGACAGACAAATCCCCCTTGCTACTTTCAATGAATTATTTTGTACTTCTTTTTGCCAGAAGCGTTTGACAGCTTTCTCTGCAATCAAGGCAATTAAAATCCAGCTTTTAAAAGCTAGAATTCCTAAGAATCACAAAAGCCACTGTGTCTCTTGAAATGCAAAAGATATTACTTCAGAACCTAAGGCAAGACTTTGGCTTGAGATGGAAAGACTTAGATATTTGAAAAAAACTTTTGTTTCATCTTTCATAGAAAACCCCCAAATTTCTGATAATTATAAATGTGCTGGGGCTGCCAGAATCCATACTTTAAGAGATGTAGGGGGTTTTTTTTAGGGAGAAGAAAAAGTTATATTTGTTTTACATTAATTATCTTTATTTCTCAAATACCTCTTACACCAAAAGCTTTATCTCTCCATGTTTTCTGTCAATTTTATTGCTGATCTCTACAATTAAATTTTATCTTATGCCATTTTTGTTTCAGCATGGTATACTTTTTCAGGGCATTATTCATTATTCAAGTTTGCTATTTTCAAGCTGAATTAGCTGTTTGGCATCTGGTACTGTAGTGGTAAAGCAGGCAAGCAGATCTAGAAAGAGTTAGTCAAAGCATGCCAATAAACAACCTATAATTGTGATCTTTTCAGGAATATAATTCGGCAAACATGTAATGGAAGAATCTTATGCCTGTTTTCTGAGAAATATGTTCCGCTATATTAAGTGAGACTATTATTGCACGTGGCAAACTGTGATCCCATATTGCATCCAAGCTTTGTGGGTGGTTGGCAAATTTCCTCCAAAAGTTGCTGATGAATTGCAACTTTAATGTGACATGGCAAGTGTGGCCATTGCCTTGAAAAAAATTGCTTAGCTCTTGTTTAAGCATTTATAAATACTAACATAATTGGTGTGATTTGTGCTTGGCTACAGGTGGATCTCGACGTAAAACCGTAATTGAGCTGGAATTATGATAATGGGTCATTATGGTGTTCTGATTTTATGACCTTATTTGTGGTGGTTGTTAAGTGACTGACTATGATTGTTAAGTGAACATAGAAGTCTTTTTTTTTCACAAAATGTGGTTGTTTTTATTGTCCTTGGAAGTTACAGGAAAAAACAGAGGCAACCCTCCCCCCCCAAACCCCGCTCAGGAGCTCATTGATGGTGAGGGGAGGAAGGAGAGTCACAACATTGTTGTTTGTCACCAAACACGGGGGCCCTCCTGGCAGCAGCTGGATCTCAATCAGTCGCAAAGATCTGGGGGTGCCAAGTAATGGCGAATGGGATTAAAATAGCAGCGGGTTGATTAACCAGCACCAAATAGGGCTGCTATGATGATTATTATTATCCCAACCCCTGGAAGTTGAAAAATTAGGTGAGCAGGGCACGTAAAAAGGACAATTTGGGAAGTGTGTGTGAACCAAACACTAATTTTTTCTGCCCGACGGGCATTTGCTTAAAATCTGGGTAGAAATACCTTGTTTTTAGAGTTGACCACATGGCCTTTGTGGCATTGAGGAGAAGCGAGAAGCCAACAATTTTCCAGCATTGGAGCATCTGGGATGGTTTTTGGAAGGGGAAGGGGCCACGTTTCAGAAACTCCAAGGGGGGTGTCTTTCCCCAAAGAGCCTATCCGCCAAGGAAGGGGACAACAGCCATGGTCTTGCATTTGGTTTATCATCCTCGCAGTTCAGCCAGCCCTGAACATAGAAGTCTTAAATAACTTTATTGTCTGCAATGAATGTCTTTTGCTGGAAACTGGAAGTCAACATTGGTTTCCAGCAAAAAACATTATAAATCATAGTAACATGGCTGTGGGACACTGCAAACAGCTGTAAAATGCGGGCAGTTATCAAGCAACCAAAAATATGGGGGGAGGGGAGGGGAAAGCAGACCTCAGAACTTCAAATCTGGGACATAAGTTGCCCTGAGGAGGTCCATCATGACTTTGAATGGTTGTTAAGTGACCAGTCATAAGTCAAAGACTACCTGTATTCTGAATATTTTTTTTCAGATAATGTTGTCTGACAGAGGTCTCAACATGGATAGCCCATCCTTTCTCTAAGTTACTCCAGATGCAACTCTGCAACAACTGATCTTCATGGCTAGAGAGTGATTTTGTGTAGTGGAGAGGTTTTGCAGGCATAGAACTGCTTCCATAGGAGATTAGAGTGGGAAGGGATGGTTTACTCACATACTGAGATGTCTACACTGAATCCATAACACTGAGTAATATTTCATTACTGACTAAAGGCATTCCAGGCTAACATTATGGTTTCTAAAAATTAATTATAAAAGTGATAAAAATAGAGAATTGGAATTTAGTAAAAATAACATGTAAGATAACAATTTAGCAGAATGTTCACAGTTACTGAAGTTGCAGCAAATATCTGAAGCATAACAAAAAAGCCATTTTAAAAGCAAATTATCAGGCTCAAATATTTCTAGCCATTTCTTCCTGTTTTGCCCAACATTGAGGGTTTTTTATTCATAAGAGGGGGAGCCTGTAATCTTCAATCACCATTAGGCTCCCATTAGCTTGGCCAACTATCAGGGATGATGAAAGCCCAAGAAACCTGGAGGGTTAGAAGATGATCTATATAATGTGATTCAACGGCCCTTCTTTCTCCTTCCAGTCAGATATGCTGAAATGCTCCAGAATTATTATTTTTTCAGCGTGAAGCCCATGGCAAATCAAGCAGAGCTGGGGTAAAGAATGGAGAAAGGAAGAGAAAGGAAAGATGTGTGCTGCAGATTATGAAGACTCCTGAAAACAGGATATTAAAAGGTCAAGAGGTGACAAATAAATTGTGCCCTAAGTAAATTAAATAAAGTGTCAGATAGATACAATTAATGAGACGTTATGCTGATGCAAGAGTCTTTTTTGATATTCTATAGTTATATCAATACTGTTAGAGAACACCATAGATCATTCTATCTATTGAAGTTGCTTAACTATAATCTTCGTGTCACGGTTCCAAACCAAGCCAGCAAAAGAAGAGGCCACACTGTGAGCAGAATGAGTCTCTTTACTGGAGTCTCAGCTTGGCACGTGGTGAACAATACAAGTAAAAGGGTTTCTAGCCAGCATTACTGGCTTCTGCTAGCCAGCTGACTATACA
Source organism: Pseudoxyrhopus heterurus (assembly GCA_032468235.1). Taxonomy (NCBI): domain Eukaryota; kingdom Metazoa; phylum Chordata; class Lepidosauria; order Squamata; genus Pseudoxyrhopus; species Pseudoxyrhopus heterurus. The sequence goes on along the minus strand of JANHJO010008009.1, from coordinate 32,739 downwards.
GACTAAGCACACCCTGCCCTCCCTTTGCACGTATATGGTAACTCTGAAATGGCGCATTGTGGCCACTTTGCATGGCGCGCTGTCTTGGATGTTGACACTTTGTTCTTGGATAATTTAGGTATAGCTATAAATAAAGAAAAAATAATGGTAGCCTAAGGAGATTTTTCTGAGGAAATTTTTTTAACTTCAAGATATTAAAATTGGGTTTCAGCCAAGTCATATTTTATCATTCAACATATTTCCTGATAACAATTTAATAATGAGCTCCAAAGAACTAAGGGAAGTTTTGATTCCAGAAAAAAATGCATATTTATCTCAATCTCCATCTCCATCAATTTTGTTTCTGCATAGGCAGGATCTAGTCTGGTAACAGGGTCAGCTTATGGGAAGATTTGCTTTACATTTAATGAAATATGACCTATTTGTGAGCTATTTGTGCAATTATATAAATATCTGCAATTTGAATCTGTTAACAACAGGTGGTCCTACGTTTTCTATCCATCAGTTGCTGTCATGATCAAGTTGTTATGATAATCAAGGTGATCAATCCTATACGTTGACAGTCCTATAAGTAACAGTTGTAAGATTTACCCATTGGGCATAAGCAAAAGGAACAAACACCAGTCTTAACAATTAAAGGTACATTTTGTCAATTTGTGAACCAGAAGAGGTTTCAAAAACTGAAATCCGCTCCCCAATCTCCTGTGTAAATTCTGCTTCATGTATTCTGTTCATAAAGAAATTTAAGATTAAAATACTGTCTTAATGCATTTTTAACATGATCGATATGAAAAAGTATAGTATTTCTGATGGCCCAGCATCTAGATATTACAAAACTAAATCTGTGGAATTATTTTTGTAATCTATTAATTAGGGAATGCCTCCTCACTATTTACTATTTACTATAACTAAAATTGCAGGAAGAGAAAAACACATGATGATTTGGAAATCTCATCCATAAATCATATCTGGAAGATAGAAAGATTTTCCCTCGCATTGCAATATTAATGCAAAGGAAATTTTCACATAGGGGGCTTGTCCACTGCTATTAATCGCAACATTTAGCATTGTCACAGTATCAGCTTTTTTTAAAAAAAAAAAAACCTCTGACATTTAGTTTTGTTTTATTTGACAATAAGGTAAATTTTAGAGCTGCAACAAACCTCAGAGTAAATTATGTCCTCATATACTCACTGTAACTATATATTCTTGGGATGTTGATTCAAAATGTACATAGGAGAGATGGGCCACTTAGAATTAAGGTCCAGAAAAATCAGGTATAAAACAAGGAAGCTAGTTTCTGGTCAAAACATCTACTTGTTCAATAGAGTTAGTGCCACTATTTTCTTCAGACTCATGTAGCTGTTTCTGTCCCATCCAAAAAAGAAAAAAAGAAAAATACTGCATATTAATTATCTCTAATTTAGAAATGGTTACTATCGTTAAAATGCAAATATAATGCATTGTTCTATAGTGGGAAAACAACTAATAGAAGACCTACATCCTGTCCAATTTGTTGTTCAAATAAACTATTGATAGGCAATTTCAAGGCTTTTACTCTTCTTTCTTCTTTACTTTTGAACCAGATTTAAACTGTGCATGACTTTAATTGAAAGATAAAAGGAAGAGTTTCCTTGACAGCCATCAAATAACTGAACAGATGATAATTTTAATAAGCCATGAAGGTGGTTTCTTATTAGCCAATAGAAAACAGATTTTAATTCATTTATTGAAATTATTTATATAGCTGCCCATCTCACAACGATGACTCTAAGCAGTACAGGAAGGATTACAAGAAAACCCCAACAACAGCTATAGAACCTGAAAAAATAATAAATAAAAATAATATCAGCATGCCAAGATCATATGTAAGCAATCTAGAAGAGGTGAAAGAAAAAAAAATTAACAGAATAACAGAGTTGAAAAGGATCTTGGAGGTCTTCTAAGTCATTTCAGACGAACGGTTGTCCAATCATTTTAAAAACTTTCAATGTTGGATGAACCCACAATTTTTGAAGGCAAGCCATTCCACTGGTTAATTGATCTCACTGTCAGGAAATTTCTCCTTTAATTCTAGGTTGGATCTCTCCTTGATTAGTTTCCATCCATTGTTTCTTGTCTTGCCCTATGGTGCTTTGGAAAATAGGTCGACCTTTTTCTTTGTATCAGCTCCTCAAATATTTGAAGAACAAGAAGACCAAAGAATACCTGATCAAGAAATATCACCTAGAAACAAGGAAGACCAAGGAAGCACTGGAAATAATAAACCAGCAAATAAGATCTTATAGCTAATAAGATCATCAGATCATCAGCATACAAAGATTCAATTGCAAACTATAGGCAGAATCTCCAATTTCATTTGAATCAGAAACATTTCTACGAGTCTATCCATGGAGAGACTGCAATGAACCA
>JANHJO010008009.1:8179-24494 GCA_032468235.1 Pseudoxyrhopus heterurus | reverse complement strand
TTTGGCCACCTCATGAGAAGGAAGGACTCCCTGGAAAAGAGCCTAATGCTGGGAGCGATTGAGGGCAAAAGAAGAAGAGGACGACAGAGAATGAAGTGGCTGGATGGAGTTACTGAAGCAGTTGATGCGAGCTTAAATGGACTCTGGGGGATGATAGAGGACAGGAAGGCCTGGAGGAACATTGTCATTGGAGTTGCGATGGGTCTGACACGACTTCGCAACTAACAACAAAATATGTATATATGGAAAAAAATCATGGACTTTTGTTTTTATACAAGATAACTACAGTGATATTATTATATGTACAACTATAGAAAAATTTGATGCTATTCACAATGTAAAGGAATGGTTGGCAAAGATAATGGAACATGCTAAGATGACTAAATTGACTTCTTTGATTAGAGAAAAGACAATATGTTTATCGTTTGGTGGAAACCCGTTATCGACTTTTTATATGAAACAGAAAAAATGTACTTATGACTTGTAGTTTTGATGATTAGAAAATAATAATAGAAAAATTAGCTCTTTTGTAATCATAGAGCAAGGTATAACTTTGTAGTCATACTTGTATTTGCTGCAAAGAAAATAGGAAATTTCTAGTTTTTGTCTCTTTTTTTACTGCAGCTGTGTCTTTTTGCTTTTTCTTTGTATCTTGTAATACCTTATATTTAACTTGTGTTTATCATAATTTTATTAAACCTGCTAAAAATTTAGTTTACTCATTAATAATTCAATTCCCTTTAAAGGGCTTTCAAAAATGAAAAGTTCTTAACTTATGTTTCTGTTTTAATTTTTACACCAACAAATCCTCTCATCTTGTCTATTCAATTCAAGAACCAAAATAAACAAGAGAGGGGAGAGTGATCAACATTTTTTTGATCTGTTTTGTATCTCATGCCTTGGTTAAGTTTCCATTAACAATTATTTATTCTATCTGTAAAGTATAAATTGTTTTCACCCATTTTATATAATTCTCTCCAAAATTCACATCTTTCAAAACTTTAAATAAAATAGCCCAATTCAAATTGTCAAAAGCTTTCTCTGCATCTAAAATGGTCAAAGTTTTTCCCCCCAAATAGAGTATTTCAAAATATCCAGCACATTTCTAACATTATCCTTTAAATGTCTTTTACTTAAAACCCACATTGGTCCCTATGAATAAAATTTTGCAAAATTATTTTCAATCTTCAATCTAAAATCATTGTAAACAACTTGTAATTTTTATGTAAAGATAGTAGTCTATAGTTTCTTGCTAAAGTCAAATTTTGTCCCTCTTTAAGTATTAATGCTATAATGGTGAGTTTCTTGCTGATATGACAGAATATGACAGAAAATCCATTTCTGTCCCTATAGATGGTAAATTCATTACTTTGTCATATGTCAGATTTTATTCAAGTTCTTCAGCTGGCTGTCATGGCAACTATGTTAGACAGTATATATTTCATCTCCTTCCCTCTCAATATAGTGGTATATAGTAACAAAACCAGTATCCTTTGATTAAGGGAATCCTTTGGGGAAAAATAGGCTTTTATTATATCGGCTATGAACATTTATCATATATTCTATATGTACTCAGTTATAATTAACATTAGGGTTAATTAAATTTGGGCACATAATTGGTACTCTCTTAGCTTGATTGTTTTCTTGCAGATGTTTCATTACCCAAACTAGTTAACATCATTAGTGCTAGTACTAGCTTTGGTGATGTACAAAGAGCATCAGGGACCCCTCATTTCAACCCTGAGCTACAAATATTCTCCTTTAATGAACATGCTGAACTGTATGGATGATAGTTTTAGAAATGAACAGATTTTGCTTAAAGCTGTATACAAAAATAATTTCTCTTCTCCCTCCTAATCTCCCTAAAACTGAATATTTCAAATTATAGGAAAATGCTTGGAAATGAACATATTTTGAGATCTAGCAAATAACACAAAATGGAATGAGGGGGTAAAACCTGGAACTGGTATAATAATAACTCCAATACTCCAGTCTAAACAGGGGAGTGGAATTGAATCAAATTGCAGGATGTTCCTCTTCTTCATTGTTTTAGAAAATCCTTCATTTAGAAAATCCATATAACTGGAAATAGACACTTTCTCATTCATATTAATTTGTACTTGCAGTAAGCTATTGCATATGGGGACTTTAAAAAATGGTACATCCAATGGCAGTTTTGTATTGTCAGCTCACAACATCATCGCTTTTTATAAGCAATACGTAAACCAATTTTTAAACTTCATTTTTATCTTCATCGTGTCTAACATCTTTTCATCACTATCAATTCCTCTTGCATTGTATTATTCTCCTTAGAATGTGACATTTCTTCATGTGATGTTTCAACATGTTCCTGTTGTGGATGCAACTGCAGGGAGAACTAAGCCACAGAAATAAAAATAATAAAACATTTTGGAAAGGTCTTATTCCATGTTCTTATATCTTAGGAGAATAATATATGTTTTGGAAGGGAATTGCAAAAAAAAGAGGAGACACAATATTGTGAATGAGCTGTTGTACTTTTTCTAACTGCAAAGAGAGAGAGAGAGTTCAGGTATCTTTGTCAATATATTCAGGTATCCTTTTCAATTAAATAAGGTAAAACAATTTATCTTAACACATTCAAGATAAATTGTTTGACCTAATTAATATATTTAGGCAATAATGGATGGATACCTACAAAAATAAGTACTGCAAAGATTTCATATTGATTGGTACCAGAGTTCCATTTTCTAAGCAGAATTTCTATCAGCTTCTTCAAAAAGGTAAGACACTGACTAGTTACTTGTTGCTAAGGACCCTTTACATGTGATCAAATTATGCCATTATCTTGTATCCTAAAACAAAGTTATAATACTAACTGCAGATCTGAAGTATCATTAGTCATAGTTGCAGTGGTAGTATAAAGTAATCCTGTAACAATCCATTAAAACTGAGATAAAACCAATGGAAGCATAATTCATTTAATTAATAAAAACAAGAAGAGTGTTCCCCAAACTTGGCAAGTTTAAGAAATGTAAACTTCAGATCTCAAAGTTCCCATGCCAGCACGGCCCATTCTTAAGAATGCCAAAATTTATGTTCACACATCTCAAAATTGGCAAGCTTGGGGAAAATGGGCCCAATTTTTTTATGATGGTTAGCACTCCAGGCATAAATTCACACCAACATCTAGAAATAATGCCGTGATTCTCCTCTCTTTTTTTTTTTATTCAGTATTTTCAAAATATATGTAAAGGGATCTGAATGTACTTGCTTTAAAAACCACAGTAAAATTCTAATGAAAATGAAAATTTGCAGGCTCTACATGAATAATATCATCAGAAGTTATTGCTGAACAAATTATTGTTGAAATGGCCTTAGAATAGAAGGAGTTTTATGTTAAGTCCATCCTGTTGCTTAATCAGAATTGAACAGCAGTTGCTAGGTACTATTAGTACAGTATACATTGCCAAACTCCCAAACCTATAAAGATATTTTTGATGAAACATGTATGTATGTATACTGAAAATCTTTGGGGATAATGTTTCATTGGACATTAGTAAAATACCACTACACACACACACACACACACACACACACACACACACAGAAACACACATGGAAGGACAAAAATGGTAACATGAATCAAAGGAACCAAAACTGGAGAAAAATGGCAAAGGCAGGCAGTTCTGTGAACAAAATTGAGAAATAAAAGCAACAACAAATGGAGCAATAAAGAATTCTAGAGGGATGAATTCTACTTTGGAAAGAAGCCAGGATAAATTGTAATTACAATCCAGGGAGAAATTCAGATGAAGAGTCTTTTTAAAGTAGTCCCTTGAGACGATAAAACATATTTGTTGCTTATGTAACACAAAAAATTAAGCCTTCATTGACGTTTCCCAAAGTTTTCATTAAATAGTGAAGTGCTAACTATTATGGAACCTATTCTATATTTGTAGAGTTAAAAAATTTTTTTTTTCATTTTGAACTAAGATCTGTTTTGCTAGCTGGGGATGATTAGAATGGTAAACCAATACATCTTGAAGGTATTGGGTTGAGGGATTAAAACGATATAATCCATGATGACAACAATGTGCCTGCTGATGTCTCCTTTAGTACTTGCCAGGCTTCCTGTCTCTAGTGGTGAGTTTTAAAATAAATTATCTTAATAGAAGCCTCAAGCATGATCAGTATTTCCAGCAATGCCAGTGGATCCCACATAAAGCCAACGAAGCATTTTTAGAAAGTAAAAGTGGATTGTTGCAGCCTAGGTGTTCGGAAGGGCTGCTTAGATAATAATAATAATAATAATAATAATAATAATAATAATAATAATAATAATAATAATAATAAATCAAGAAATTGCAGCTTCCTGCAATAACACCAGCGGAACTGCAAAAAACTGCACTACTCTGAATATCATACATCTTAAGAAGGTACTTGGTTGATACCTAGGACGCTGGCAGCAACCCGAATCAACCATTAGCACCAGTCAATGGTATTTGGGATGCAATTTTGAATGTTCAGTTGACTGAGTTTCATGCTTAATGAATAAAGTAAATAATAATAATAATAAAGATATGAGATGGAAGAGAACATTAGAACATTCTGAGAGCTAGAATAGGTGATGGGTGTGTATCAGATTTGTGGACGTTGATATAATCATAAATCATTTTAAAGCTATGATAGTCTCTAAATGTTTCTTTTCTTTCCTTCTATCCCTACCTTATGAAACATTTATTCTGAGAATAAATAGTTTTTACTGGTGCCTGTACTGGTCCTCTTATGAAATTCCATTCCTCTCAGTAGAGTCCTCTGATCTGTTCCCTGAATCTCTTCACATGGTTAACATCCCTTGTGTATTATATGCTTTTGAGATAGCGGCACATTAAACACTGTATTGTTAATCCACATTCAAGTAATAGCCAGTTCATACTCTATGCCCCAGCAGCCGATTCGCTGTGGAAATATTTTATTTATTTAATAAACAAACAGATTTTATTAAACAAATGTTGTTTATTTAGTAAGATTGTTTGTCTTACTATGAAATATGGAAGCTCGACAGTGTTACTACAGAGAAACTGCCTTCATTTCAGATCATGTCACCTTTTGCTCTGTATTCTCGACTAGCATAGTTGCCATGGAAACCAAGTAGTTCTTCTAATCTATTTTTCCTACATTTTTGAGTCTACTCTCAGGGATTAACTGTAGTACTGTCTTCTGCAAATAAAGGTTTTTTTTTCCTTTTTTGCTTTCTTTCCTTTTTTCTTTTGGCCATGTAGACTAGCATCCTCCAATCTGATTCCCTCTAGATACCTGGATAACATATAAGGATGAGGTGGTGTGTTAATTTTGTGCCATTCTTAAAAGAAGTATATGTGTGAGGAGCAGGTTTTTCTATGCGAATTTACATTTTGAAGCTGTGACTTGGATTTAAATGAAATATTTTTTCTTCAGGTATTAATAAACCAGTCATTTGATTCACATATCAAAAGGATTTGATTGTGCCTTGTTTTCTTAGCAGCATTTAGTTTGTGACATTTCCTGGGGTATATGCCAGACTTACTTCCAAATAGTGATGTGAATAAATGCTTTAGTGCTAGTAGGTCAGCAGGCTGGATCTTGTTATTTTCTTGTTATTTTCATTCCCTTGAGTTCACTCCCTCCCTTCCTTCCTATTCCTTGACATTCATTTATAACTGGTTGTGAGAATAAACAATAGTTAATGAAAAATGGTAATGACTTGCCTCAGTAAAATGGGATATATTATCTCTTCATCAGCCCCTTAATAACTAGAATCTGAAGAATTAAAGTTCTACACCAAATCTGTGCTTTCTCCAGTTCCAATTGGCAAATGACTTCTGATAATGGGGGAAGTGTTTGAAAAACACTTATTGAAATTCTTTTTGCAGACTGTCACTCAAAAGGAAAACAACAACAAGAAAATCTGACTGGATTACTCCAAACCCTTGAGCGCAAGTATAATAGCTTCTTGAATCCTCACTATCCTGTTTGAAGACTAACAGTTTATAGATATATTAATGTCTATTACTTTGCATTAGATAAAAGATGAACCAAGGATCATACTTCCAATCCTCCAAGAGTGGATTTTGTCCAGTCCCTATGATCTTGAACTTAATCAAATGTAAGTCTTCAAGGTGCTGCAAGATTCTGTGTTGTTTTTAACCATTAGAGTGACAAAACTACCAGCTACCCAGGAGTCTTATCAGCAAGTAATTCCAATTACTTAAGTCAAATCCATGTGCAAATAAGACTGCAGTGCTTTGCACATTTAGTTAAGTGAAACTGACAGTACAGAAATGTGGAGCTAGTTTAGCTGTTACATTGCCTGTGTGCAGCCTTCAGGAAGACTTCTGCTTTGCAAAGGCACCCACAGGGGAGCAAGATGGGAATCAAATGTGCACAGTGATATCATCCCATAAATGCCTTGACTTGATTTGCAATAGACTTCAGGATGCATGTTTGTAATTTATGGGACTTTATTTATTTGGCAAATTATATAGCTGCCCATTTCACATTCATGACTCTGGGTAATGTATAAAGTTAAAAACACAAAATAATACAACAAAATACCCCCCAAATAATAATAATTAAAAACAGTAATACAATAAAACCTCCCATAATCTGCAGGAAACTACACTCAATTTCCCTAGCAATTCAGCAATTTTGTAGGCTCTATATTACCCAGAATCCCCAAAGCAAAGCTATGTTTTTAGGCCCTTCAGGAAGGTCAGAAAGGTCAGAGCCAATCTGATTCAGAGGGGATGGTTTTACAAAGATAGTGTCATGGCAGAAATGAATATTTTCTTGGGGCCCATCAGATGGCGTTTCTTTATGGACAGGACCCATAACTTGCTCCCCCTACTGAATCCAATGGGATGAATAGATGTCATTGGGAAGAAGTGGCCCTTCAAATAATTCAAATCCATGCCATGTGGGAACTTTATAGATCATTAATACCACCCTGAATTGAATCTGAAAGCAAACTAGTAACCAACATAACTCACAGAGCAGAGGTGTAATATGTGCTGAACTAAAGATAGTAGATTTCCTGAAGCAGGTGGTCCCTAAACCAAATACCACTCAGAATTGCCAGGATTATGCTGAAGTCTGGACCCCATCCAAATCCCCACAGCCTCTTAAGCGCCAACATAAGATATCAACAGCATTGCTTACTCCACCCTTTTTAGGGAATATTGAATGAAAATTGTCCAGTACAATTGTTCTACCAATGACTTCTTGAGAAAGGGGACAAATCAACGTCTCTTTAAGGAGAGGAGGAACCACTGTATCTCTCAAATAATTTGCTACCACCAAAACCTAACCCATATGTCAAAGTCCTAGGGAGACTTGGAAAGTCAGGAAGGGTGTCAGTCCGATAAGCAGGTGGCTGAGCTCACACTCATGAGGACCCTGTCCATATTCTCAGATCCAATTGGTTCAAAGTATTCTCAGATAATATGGTTGGAATACAGCCTGAGGCACCTCTGTAGAACCTCTACCAAGACCAGTGTCTAACTGGGAATGAATCTGAGCAATTTTGTCCAACAGATGCTCTACAAAATCTTCTGCACTTTCCTATAAGTGGAACCCCAAGTCCCCTCTACCCAAAAGAGCTCTGATAGCCACAAAATGGTTATCTGTGGACACAATAAGGGCACTCCCTTTAATGCCACAAGGTAGACAAGGTAGATCTGTGATTAGTTAGAGCTGCTATTAAGTACCCTCACACACCTTTATTTTTGGCATCATTTAATTTTATTCCAATAAAATAAATATTTTATTTATTTTATTGCTGCTGTTTTCTAAGTATGCATTCAGAGCCACATGCATGAAACCATCTTTAGCCTCTGCATGGAATTCAGTTTGTTTCCTTGTTGCCAGTCCAGAGGCTTTGTGGGGGGAATGATACTTGTAACTGTGAACCTCATCCATAGCCACTTTGGAATGATATTCTGATCATGTGTGCCCAGTTCATTACTGGGTACATAAGGTCAAGTCATAGCTTGTACAACTTCTACAGAGACAATGTCTTCTGACACAACTTCAAGACCATCTTCACAAGTTGTCATTTACAGAGAGAATATTGGAATAAAACACATATATTTAAGTAATGGTTTTGTTTTTTAAGAAAATAAGAAGAACCAAATAAAGATGTGCTGGTAGTGTAATTGGAGTGCAGTTGTAAGGGATTCAGGGAGCAGTGGAGGTTACAATTTTATCATATACAAATCTTTCAATATTACATGCAAAACCAAACTGCTTTCTGGAAGTATAATAATGAAGCTAAACCTTGACTATGTGAACACACAATGAGAAGTCAAGAGTCACTGGAGAAGATTCTGATTCTTGGAAAAATTAAAGGCGATCAAAAAAGAAGTCAACAAAAGGTAAAATCGATGAATCAAGCTTTTAAGAGCTTTCAAGAACTTAGAGAAATGGCTTCTAACCTGCAATCTTGGAAACTAAATGTCCATTGACTCACGAGTCAAGTGGCTGAATCTCTGAACACAATAAAAATATGAATGGCTGAGATCAAGATGTGATTCTCTGTGAAGCAATACAGAAAAAAATATTCTAAGAAAGGAAAAAAGAATGATCTTACATGCAAATTAACTTGGCTGGCTTTATGTTCTTGTCTATTTGGATTTTGTAGCAAGGGTTGGTAGTGGGGAAATTTGCATTAGCAGCTTTGCCTTTGGCAACAGAATACTGACACCAGAAGGATGGTGAAAAGGCAGGCAGGTTTTAGTGCACATGCTAACCCCTTCCATTTCCTAAGGCTTTGCAATGTACATTGTACATTACTGGAAGACACACACACAATTATATTATAATTATAATTAAGACTACAACTCACAGAGAATATCAGTCTAAGAAGGTTTGTTTTCTGTATTTCTAAGCTGGGTCAATAGCTGAGTATCCTTTGTGCCAATCTGCAGATACCATCCCTTTCAACATGTGAATTAAAAAAAATCTCTTCAACTCAATCTTGATTCTGGGCATTATAGAATCAAAACCAGTACAATATCTTAAAAAAGGAAAGCAAATAATGAGAGAGAGATGGTCCCTCGCATAGCCAGGGTCTTTGCCTTACAGAGATCTATAGGCACAACTAGCATCTTGAATTGCACCCAAGCTCTCAGAGGACTTTTATGAACATAACATAACAGTTTACATCACTACTTCTAGACCAACTGTAGCTTCTGATTGGTTTTCAGGGTTACGTTTGAGCCTCTCTATCCAGGCTAGAGCAACCAGCAGGCACTGAGAATGAAGAACTGTAAAAATGCATATTCAAATAATAGGGCATTTCAATTCTATAAATAAAACATTAAATTCTGTAAGACTGGGGAGAGAAGATTTATTATAGAAGATGTATCTGCTGATAGCAATAAGCAGGACAGTCTTAGTTAGCATCTTCTTGAAACCTATACAATGGAGAGGTGAATAGTTTACCAGGTCTTATTTCAAAACAATATATTTAGGAAGTAGCTGAATGATCCAAAGACAGAGATTTGTGGTGCTGTATTCATTCCCAATAAGAAAATATTAGGAATGTATCTTAATGAAATTATGACTTTCTAAAATGCACAATTCCATTCATTATAACATCAGAACCAAGTGTTTTGAGTTCTTATACTTTTGAGTTGACGTAACACAGGCAGAAGTACATTGGCTTACAAAATATTCTTTTTGTTTCCTAGCTTGAACAGATAATATGACTATGCTTGATGTAAAACAGAGTTTTGCTTATAGACTTATGTCATACGAGCCCAAATGTGCCCAAACCAGCACATTGTTATTTTATCCTTACTGTTAAATGACGGAATATAGGAAAAGTGACTGAAGGTCCAAGAATGAATGGTAAGAGTGCTTAGTGAGTATCTGCTTAACAAAAAGATATGCTTCTTGTTAATATGTGGTTTCAGTGAGAAGGGCTTAATTAATATGTGTGCATGGTAAAACAAAGATATTAACAATGGATAAATAAGGTTTGAAAACAAAGTGAGCAATTTGAATAAAAGAAATACATGGAGGTGGCTTGGGTAAATAGACAGTGAAATATGTATGAAGGAATTTTAAATGTCTTGAAAAGAAAGAAAAGATAGAAAAAGCTGTGGTTAGATAAAATTTCTGAAATACCCAAAAAGGCAAAGGTGAGAATAAGGAAAGACAATGTATGAATTAGCATATGGATACAGTGAAAACAAGAATGATTTGTAATAATAGTAATATATGGACAGACATATCATAGTGAATTCTTTAGCACCATATTTTGTTCGACTTCCTTTTTAAATATCCCACCTCCCTCCCTTCCTTCTTTTTTAGACTTTGAAAAAAAAAACATTGTTTATCGTGAAACATAATAGTCTCATGGGTCAAAACCAACAGTTATCTTGAATTTGCTGGAGAGAACAAACAATTTGTGATACGGTCCATCTGGATTCTTTATTCTTAACACAAACTAATCACAACATGAACAGTAGTGATACCTTTTAAAATGCATCATTTTGTAAATAAACTGTTCTTTCCCCCAGAAACAGAAGAGGGAGCAATGTTTCCTTGTCCAATTGGTAAAAAGTGAATATTTATTTTTTTCCATTACTTTCTACTGATGTGCCCTAAATTCAAGACTTAACAAAAAAATAATAATCCTCATATTATTTCTGGGAGAATAAGGGGGTCAAGAATAGAGACCACCCACTCAGTCCAGAAAGTGATTTTTCTTCTGTTTCAGCCAGTCCTCTCCAAAAGATTTCATATCTATCTATATCTGTAAATATTGCTATAAGCTTTACTGTATCTATCCCTATAGCTCTATAGCTAACTATAGCTATAGCTCTCTATCTTTTTAACAATGCCTTATTCAAATACTCTTTAGCATTTCCCAAAGTGTCTGTGGCAATGTGTAGTCAACTGTAGTGAATGTATACATTCCATAGAACTTACTCTGTGAAAGACTTTGTCCTGCTGTTCTTCCCACTCAATGGTGAGGAGAAACCAGGCACATCTGAATAAGAGGGCCCTTTCTGCCAGTTGTAATCCTGGATTGTTACAGTCTAGAGGCCAGCCATGCTGTCACCATCACAAATTGATTTAACCATCCATTGCAGTGGTCATTAAAGCTGCTAGAAGTCCCAGCCAAGCTGATGAATTGCAGCTGAATGTGAAATGAGCTTCTAAGCCCGTTTCCCACCATCTCATATCAAAGCCTATTGTGTGCCTGCAAAGTAAGAGGTCGGAGGTTCAGGCTGGAGTTCAACAATGGGCTCAGTCAAAAGATAGAGCCCCATTTGCTCTGGCATTCCCAATTACAGTTTGCAACCCCCCCCCTTCCCCCTTCCCTGCAAAACCTTATTGTGTAGTATTTGCATCCAACTAATACACTGAATTATTGACATACCCTGATGTCAATGGGAGTATTGAAGTGTTTATCGTCTAATATGTGAAATTTTAAGTATCTTGGGGGCGGGGGAACTGCATAACCACTATGGAATAGTTCCTTGCATTTCAGCAGTACTAAATGAATTGATATAATTAGAATAGCTACCTTTGCTCAATCTATAGCCACTTTCAAACATACAACTGAGATCTATATCTGCAAGGTTTTTTTCTCTATGAATGCTATTTGCAAACCAGGTATTTTACAGAGGTTTAGGAATCCCAGGTAACATTCAGGAATGTGTCCGATGTTTTTCTTATGCATCTGAAGCATTTATGGATCTTTCCCTCATTGTATTTTTTCCTATGATTCTTGCATAAATTATTTATGTGGTATCCTAAGATGTATGAGCTGGGTGTTTGTTAAATGTCAGGAGGAAATGTTATGGGTAGCATCCTCTGTGAACCCCCACTTGCTCTAGCAAAACTAATATGTTAGATTAAAGAAAGGAGTTCTTGCAGCTTGAAATAAGAGATAAATGTACTATATCTTCTTTCCACTTAGTGGGAATACAGTGTCAGGTTTTTGTCGAGTGAGTGAATTTAGTGAGCTTGGGCCATTTATTGCTAAATTCACTGGTCTGCTCTTGGAAATGTTCAATTCAAGGCAGGAATCTTTATGTTCACTTATTTGGCAGAAGGCCTTAATGAACAGACAGCTTTATTTCCAAGTGGGCTTTAAAGCTGCTTCTTAAGCATTGCTGAAATAAAGAGGAGATGCATCATTATAGAAGAGGACAAAAGGGGAGAATGGCACATGGGAACCTTGAATCTTCTACTGTTTATATATAGATGCAAAGGTATAAGCAATTACCATAGTTTAAATGAAAATTCAGTATGCCATATGAGGGAAGATTCTCTTGTTATGAGATCTGACTTTGGATGGTTCACAAAAATGTACTCAGCTGGGGGCTACCAAGAAAGAGAGTTCTCACTGATGGCACCTGGGTTTTGGAATGACTTTCCCAGAAAGCTTTGCCTAATGCTTTCTTTATTATTGTTTTGGCATTAGATTAAAGCCCTGCTATGGTCCCAAAGTGTTGAAAGTTGTAAATTTAAAGATGCGATTTAATTTTCTCTTTTAATCTCATGAATTACTTTACAGAGAGTTTTATTTATCCCTGGCTTTAGGTATTTTAAAGTGACAATTATTGCTTTATTTCTTTTAAGGGATTTTAATGCTAAATATTTTCTCTCTCTTTCTCTCTTTTTTTTATTTGTAACATCCTTAGAGAATTTGGTTAGCCTGTATAAATTCCATGAGAGCCAGTTGGATTCAGGGGTGGGCTGCAAAATTTTTAGCAAGGGGTTCTCTGCCCAGTTGCTGGGTGAGCGTGGCCGTGGTGGGCGTGGCCTACACTTGGACTCCCCCCCCCCAAAAAATCTAGGTGCAGTCAGTGACAAACATGGTGAACGTTTTCACCAGGACATTGCTACGATGGAAAAACAGTGTCAACACAACAGAAATGCATCATTCCTGGTTGACTATTGTTGGTCTCTGCAGCAAGATGTATGGATACTGAATATAAATGAAAATCAGCAGCAAAACACATTTAGCCCTGTTGAACTCATTCAGCATTCATGATTTAATTTATGATTAAATATTTAATATATTACTAAATATTATGAAATAAAGTCATTAAAAGTTAATTTCATATTTTTTTCAAGATTCCTACATGATGTGCAGTCATTCTGAAATTATATTTGTGTTCAGTTTGAAGGGGTTTATCATAATCACCAAAAAAATTTCAGTAAGCAAAATGTTTGGAAAAATATGTTGTCCACTGTTATACGGCAAGACACTATTTCAATGCTTGGATTAGTAAGCAGGTTTATTGGCAATCTGTACTGGTGTAAATGTCTTCTTGAAAGTGAATTTCTTTAGCTTGGAACACAAATAATATAGCTTTAATTTGGTAATAATTTCGCTTGATACTTCAGAGAGACATTTGATACATAGAAAACATAATACAATAGATTTTCGGTTTTCTTGTGCTGTTGTATGATCCATATCATTGTAAGGTACAAGAAACAAGGATAATTAAAATAAAACAAGATAGATTTCGAGAAAATGGAAGCAGTGAATGCATTAAAAAATGCTCAGCTGGCAAGCCACACAAAAGGAATGAAATAAGTGAGGCCAAAGAGAGTGGGAGGATTTAGAGAGTAGGTCAGCGTTCCAGGCCATTGGGATAAATTAATAATAATAAAAAAGATAATTCCAGGTCTGCATTTCTCCGAACAATATATATACTATAGACTGAATATTTCATGAAAATCTGGATGGAAATGTTACTGAGAAGGTCTAACTGTAAGAGTTGGCTTGCATTTTGAGTGACCCAAAGGAGGTCACTGGAGTCTTGTTTGTGAAAGTGATACTGTTTCAGAGACCAAAACATGACCAAAGATTAACCCCAAATTATCTAAGCATTGTGTGTTAGTTGAACTTTTGCTTGAGAGAAAGTGACAGAGGCCATTTCATTTCTACTGTACATTTTAAAAAGTCTTTTAGATTTTTAGCGTAGGAAACTTGCACCAATGAATTCTAAACTTTAAGATTCAGAAGGATGCATGAGCCGAAACATTTAGATTAAATTAAATCTTTTTAATTTTTGATATGACCAGTCTATGACTGTGATAGTTACATATATTATTAGCTTTTGTATGACTATAGATGATTATAAAATGGAAAATTACTTGACTCGGCAAATATTTATTTTATTTATTTAATTATTTGCTCCCCATCTCACCATAAGGTGACTTTAGGTAGCTTACAGGTTTAGGTTTACAAAGAAACTTAAATCATTCTTAATGCCATCTAATGATTGACATGAATTGGACACCAAAGTTATTTTAAGTTCCAGGAGAAAAATAATCCTCAACTTTCCTGAAAAGTTGGATTGTTAAAGGACAAGGTCATTTTTTTAAAAAAATGTGATGGGTATATAAGAGGAAGATCCTATATTAAACCCTGGGTTGAGATTAAAAATACATTGATCATCTTCTTTAAGGAAATTGACTTATTTATTTATTTGCAATAATTATGTATCACAGGCTTTACATGGACTCCTTGGGGTTAACTTAGGTTTTCTTGCCCCAATACATGTCCATTTCATGCTGTGACACATCCATTCCAAAAGCAATATTTCTGTAAGTTCCCAAATCCATACACACTTTCTGTTGCCTTAATGCCTTTCTATGGTCTCAAAGCATCTTGGTGTTATAGAACATGGGTGTCAAACTCACGTCATCATGGTGGCTTCACATGACATATTGGGACTTTCCCCCCCCTTTGCTAAACCGGGCGTGGGCATGGCCAGCGTGTGCCGCATCCAGCCCACGGGCTGGGAGTTTGACAGCCCTGTTATAAAAAATGTTATAGAAGGTGTTTACTTTCACCCTTCACCACCATCACCCCCTTGCAGATTTAAATTAAAATCTTGGTTCAGCTTAAACCCTATATGTAAGGTTAGATCTTAGATTTAATTTATGTTCCCTGAAATGGAATATCTTAGGGCTCATTGTTCTCCTGTGGCACCTCATAAGCGTTTTTTATACTTACACAGATGTTTCTCCTATGATAACAGGATAGTTATTTGCATGTCTTTGAGCATGGCTCCTCAATCCCCAGACTGCGGACTGGTACTGGTCTGTGGCCTTTTAAGATCCGGGCCACATAAGTGGCCTGAAAGTGAGCAAGGCTGCATCTGCGCATGCACGGGAGATAGGTTGCAGGCAAAACCATCATCCTCACCTCCTCACTTGGCCCATGAATACAATTTTTCTTCTGAAACCAGTTCCTGTCTTAGAGAGCTTGCTATATTTTGAAGAAAAATATTAAACATTTTGGTTTGGTGTACTACATTGGTAGAGTAATTGCCTAATTTTCCATTATCTGATTTTTTTTTAAGAGCGGGGAAGGAAAAATAACCATACCATGAAAGGAAAAGGGAGGCATTGCAAAACAGTGATTTGGCTTCAGTGCTATGTTCTTATGAAAGAAGGATCTTCTTTCAATGTGGACCAAAAATATATATATACTCCTCTCCTTCTGTAAAATATATGAGAATGTGAGGAGATTGAGGGTTACTGCTTTGCGAATGACACATATGTGCTTCAGGTTACTTTAATTTCAAATTAGTTGGTCCATGCTGATAAATATTTTAGTGGTTGCTAAAAAAAAAATCCTGCACGCCCATACCATCATGAAACAGGGCCGAAATGTATTTTATATTCTGGTGCAGTCACCTTTGCTTCATCAAGCCTAAATAATCAAATTACACAAGGCATCGCCCCACATGAGAAATTGTATTGTCATATCTTTGGTGGATACGGAGACCAATTATTTTTCCCCCTTTCTTAATATATTATCTGAAAACCACTTGCAAAAGCAGCATCTTTGGTAGGGTGAAAGTCTACAAGATTGCTATGGCAACGGGAGGAGGGGGAGAACGAGAGGGAGAGGGAAAGCAAATGAAAAGCCCTGAATGTCTATGGCTTGACTAGGAACAGAGACCGTAAAGAGGCCTCGTTTACATTTTTCTGCATAAATTAGCCAGCAATACTTCCGGTATCATTTCTGGCTTGTTTAGATCTCCTTGGCTGTTTGTATTTAGGGATGAAACTTAAATTGATTTCTGCCTGATTTTCTGTAGAAATCTTATGTGGCAAAGGAAGAAAGTGATCAATAAGACAATTAGCCTCACTGAAAGCTGCAAAGGAAGACCAAACAGAACAGGTTATGATGGTTTCTTATAGCAATACCACTGTATTTATATACCGCCTGTCAGGGCTTGCAACTCTCTCTAAGCGGTTTACAATGTCAGCCTATTGCCCCCAACAATCTGGGTACTCATTTTACCTACCT
>JANHJO010008006.1:0-13456 GCA_032468235.1 Pseudoxyrhopus heterurus | reverse complement strand
GTTTTGGCAAGGAATAGGTAAAACAAAATCAGCTGTGCAGCCCTGAGCACACAAAAACAACAGGGGACAAGAGTCGAGGGCAATCTGAGCTTCAGCTTCAAACACTGGAAGCAATTAATAGAATCAGATTTAAAATAAGAAGCATCCTTACTGCACTTTCACAGCTGGAAACAGGAGAGATATTTAAGGAACTCTTACCTGCATTCTTAGGAAAGAAATGTAAAGATGTTTATAACCATCAAGATCACCCGGAATATAAATTATACATGCCAAGATAAGTTGAGCTTAATTCTTAATATCATTAACAACATTTCACAGCAGGGTAAAAACCTTGTTCACACATTGAATTAGTTACTGAAGAATGAGGACAAGCAAAACAAACCAACTTTGCCTTGGCTACCCTAAAGAAGTCTCCTCCCATAGCAGAAGCAACTTAATTGAAGAATTTGCATAAGGATTTTAGATGATGGAGAAATAAAAGTCAGAGATGACTTCTATTTAGTAGAGAGGCAAAATTAGGTCTCATCAGAAGAGCACTCAAACATTTGAATCAGAAATGCTGTGTCTGCCACCCCCAAATTTTGTATTCTATCTGTATTATCATGGCAGTAAGAATATTTCATCAGGATGCTCTAGATCCTGGCAGTGCAGTACATCTTGCATTTTATGATTTTTCTATACTTTATATTTAAAAATCTATATATTTTCCCTCTTTCAGACTTAAGTGACAGGGTGAAGAAATTTTCTACTTGTCAGAAGAATCTGCATCTAAAGACTAGAAATTACAGATTGAATAGTCACTAAAAACTCAAACAGGCCTTGCAGAAATATGTTAACATTCTACGCTGCACCTAAGTGGAATATCACAGTGCTGATGCAAAGAGAACTAAATCCCAGTGCAGATATATGTCTGCTACCTTAGGTTAGTGAATATTTTTATTAAGATTTAAACAACAGAGAAATAGTTATTCTTAATCTTCCCTATTAATAGTTTTTCAGTTAAAAAATTTTCAGCCCAGGGAAGGAAGATTTAAAATTTCTTCACACAGGGCTCTTATGATTTCATATTGATAGTAAAGTTGATTTTATTTTGTGACACAGACTTTTGAAATGCAAAGATATCACTCTTGCTCATTCCCTGGTGCATGTTCTTTATGTTTACTTCAGCATCAATTGCTTACATGATGGATATTCATTATCTTGTGATAGTGAGTTATACACATCAGGATGTAAATTTTTTCACAAGATGATAAATTGCTTTCTAT
Organism: Pseudoxyrhopus heterurus; assembly: GCA_032468235.1. Taxonomy (NCBI): domain Eukaryota; kingdom Metazoa; phylum Chordata; class Lepidosauria; order Squamata; genus Pseudoxyrhopus; species Pseudoxyrhopus heterurus. The sequence goes on along the minus strand of JANHJO010008006.1, from coordinate 12,191 downwards.
GAATCATTCATCTATTGTACAATTACATAATTAAAATTGTCATGCATAGCTCCCTTCAAAAAATAAATGTTAGCACTGAACCCAGTATTTTTTTATCAAGAGCTCCAAGTACAAAAGGCATTTTTATGTATTCCTAATTTAGTGATTGGTCAACTGAAAACCATCCTATTATAGTAAGGAAAGAAGGCTGAAATATCAAAATACGCTAAGAATGGAATATTCATTCTGTATACTTAAAAATGCAGTCTAATCTGAAGGTATTCTACTATCAATCTTTTGGTCAGGAGAAATAATAGAAAACATGAAATGTGTTCATTTACTAACAACTAGATACCTTAATAAAAAGAAAAATAAGAACTGCTGCTTTATTCAACTTCAATGATCTTGTAAGGTTAAAAATGAACCCAACATCAATACATATTTTCTTTTTTAACCAACTGAGTAAAAAAGGCTGCCAATTCTATGGCAGAATTAATGCTTATAATGTATTTGAAAAGATGCTAAAGCAGGCCTTGCACACGAGCCAAAGAGGGCATCTGGGCAGCAAATCTAGAAAGCAGTCTGAAAATGGACCAACAGGAGATGTGATAACTAGCAGCCCTTAGAGAAGAAGTATTTTTTGCCCTGTGATCAAAAACTTTGCATTGTGTATATTCCTATGCATGTGATCCTTATAGAGCAAACAAACATTTCAGTAGACCAATGCAGCAATTCACCTCCACTGCTTCCTTTTGCATTGAGTTTTACGCTCTGTTGAAAAGCTTTTCCGGAACAAAGCATTAATTTTTGTGACCTCTCTCTGTAATATTCCCTGGCATGATTCTTTCAGTCCCGAAGATTTTTCCTAGTATCAGCTGCTGCCTGGAGTGCTGGATTCCAATTTCCAACTTCACTCATGGCTGCTCTTCACAAGCTTCCGATGTTAGGAAAGCTCTTCAGCTTTTCAGGAAAGTCATCTTTGTACAAGACTGGATCTGCCCGGTGCTCCACGACTTTCAAAGGCATGGTCCCAAAGACAGAGGCAAACTTGTTAATGCATTCAGACCTAAGGAGGAAAAAAATAAATGAAATGCTTATAAACAGATTGCCCACTGTATATTTATTTAACAATCTGTTGTTGCAGTCCCCCCTTTCATGTTCTCCCCAATTATTTAATTAAATTAAATATTTAATTAAACAGGAGCAAAGCAAACACGAAACAAATACCACATGGTTTCCTGTTAAGGCATTGCAAATGCAATAAAGGTAGCACCTAAAAGATTAATGTTATTATGATGCCTTCCTGCTGTTAGAAGTAGGAGACAGGACAAAGATCCTCTCATGATGGAAAGATATGAATCTCTATGACTGACGTATATAACCAAGGCAAAGAGATAAAGAGATGCTATCAACTATACATGTATGCAGAGTGGTCAAAGTTTCACTAGTCCTCTCCAGCAGAATTCCAGACATTCTTAAAGCAGTGTGCATGCTGCAAACTGCAGTGGATTAATTGCCAAAATATCTCTTAAACAGCCTCTGCCAGGTCAAATTTGGCACTATACAGAGCTTGCAAAAATAAGCCTGTAGGTAACAAAAGACATACAGAAATATTTCTTTGGCTTTTTAGTTTTTTGAAACTAACTACTGGAATTTACTTCCTTTATGTTATCTACACTAATGCCTGTGCTTGAAAGCTTAAGTTACAACATTTCTTTAAGAGCTAAAACCCAAAACTTAGTTTATTTTCATTGTCCAAACTCAATGACATGAGGTTTTTTTATTTAAAAAATGCAAGTGTCCACATTTTTTAAAAGCATATTGGATTCTTATTCACCCTACTCATCATCTCACTTCTCTCTATAAGGCTAGTGGGTGACTGAAATAAGAAAACACATACACATGTATATGTTAGAGGATGTAACACATTTCAGCTGTAAGTTTGAATAATAGATTTCAGTGACCATGAAATAATATGGCAAAAGGTACATATCTGCTAAGTGGACAATTTCCTAAAAATTGTCCACTTTAATAAACTTATTTAACTGCAAAATCTGTCCCAAGTATCTTTAACTAGTTGATGCTTTCAAACCTAAAATTGATATCCAAGACCAAACATAAGGCTCCACGTGATGCCCAGTGAGGCCTCAAGAACTTCTCTCAGAATTGTTTACAGAATTGTACTTTTTAATCATGCAAACAAGGGAAGCAAGTTAGTTAATTTATTCATGAAATTTATAGCTGAAGAAACTATATTTATTGTATCTCATTAGTGGAAAAAAAATTTAGATTTTTTTTCTTAGTTTTCCAATGGTTGAAACCGGATAGTTGGATCACCACTTAGAAGTCAAGAACCCAAAAAGGAGTATGTTCCAGCCTTGTGCTTCATGCATATCAGACTTTTCCAGCATACTTAAATAATCAATGTCAAGCAAAGGCAGTTTTAAGATGAAGCACCTAGTTACTACAATTCAATAATTAAAAGGTGAGGCAATTGCATTAACATCCACTTTCACTTTAATTTTTTTAGTGATATATAGTAAATACCCTTTTGTAGTGTGAAAACTGTTACTGTTACAAGATGACTGAAAATTACTCTTCATATTTATCCTTGTTTATGACAACACTTGTCAATTAAGGCTTGCTGAAACTACTCCAAAAATCTTAAACCAAAAATTGGTTTCAAAATTTTTAACCCTGTTTCAAAAAGCAGAAATACTCAAACTTAGAAATCATAAACTATATGCAGTTATTATTTTAGGAATACAGGAATTCGTATATTTTATCTGAAATACCGGTATTATTCAGATAATATTATGATGTGTGATATACATTTATACATGATACATTTTACCAGTTCTCTCACTCCAATAAGGTTTTTCTACATAGACCAACGGATTTAGCTGAAATTTGGACACAATCAGCTAATCTTTTAGAGGATAATATGACAGTACATTAAGTGCTAAAAATGAGAAGAGAACAGGATGAGACACTCACCTTTCTACCATGTGTGTCTGATCTAACGATAACCCATCAATAGCTGTGCATTCTGGACATTTGAATTTCTTTCTGGGTGTCACCTATATAAAGACAGTACAACTATAGACTTAGCAATAAGACATTAATCTTGCTACTAAAAACGCAATTTTTGAAATGCAATCTATATGTCAAAGTGAAAATCAAATGCTTGAATATGGAGGAAGAAAATATCCATACCATTTACTTCCATCTGGCTTAGTTGACGGCAAAGCTCAAAGTAGCTCAATTTTAAAAAAAAATATTCTTGGAGGGGTTTTGCCTGCTGTAAGTAGAAAGTAGCAGTGATGACAACTTCTTAATTCCTGTTTAATGACTGTTTTCTCACTGCCAAGGTTCCTGTATAAACACTATTTGTTCTTACAGCCATAAAAGTGATGAAATATAGCTTCCCATACTTCACCGTAACCTTAATCCAACAGACATACTTTGCTCATTTAATAGCTGATTGTCAAACTCTGAGAGGCTCTCCCAACTGTACAACTTAGCAGTGTGCTAGCACAGTCTGGATCTCTCACAACAAACACACATTTTATCTTTTAAGGCTTTCCTCAGAAACATAAACTGGTTTGGGCAAAAGCTGATGGGCAGGCAGGAAAACAGACCTTGCTAACTGAAGGAATGCCTTGAGACCTCTAAATCTCATTCCAAGTTGTCACATTTCAAAATGAACTGAAAGTAAAGTTCTAGGCCAAACGTTTATTGAAGCATATCAGAAAATTCATTCAGGGAGAAAAGTTCATATAAAAGCTGATCTTGCAATTAATGTTTTTGCAGTTGACAGTCTAATAAATCAGCTTTTGCAGCTGAAATAGACAGGGATGGATTGTTCCTTCCCATTCCCACCTCTCTTAAATCTTGTTTGCTTTTTAAAGAAATTGGCTTAATTTTCTGCAATTACTAAGGAAACTGAGTTCTGCAACTATCTGGCCATAATGGTCACAAGCAATAGAGTATATTCATAAGCAAAAAAAAAAAAAGTATGGATGTGGAGAGTTGAGTCTTTTACAAATAAATGGGATCATCTTCAAAATGGATGAGAAAAGAGGCACAGAGCTCTAATAAGCTATGTTGAAACTGTATATAATCATGAGATCTATGACTGCTACTACATGATAGACCCTGAGGAACAATTGAATAAAAACTCACCTTAATAACCGCTTTCCCAGTTACATTGGCCACTAGAAAATTCATGGCAATGTCTTCACAATTCATATGCGCATCCACCCAGTTTTTGATGTCCCCAGGCATTTTATATGTGTATAAGTAATTAAAATACTGAAGAATAAGAAAAATATCATAGAAAGGAAATGTTTAGTTTTTATATGAATGGCATTGATGCACTAATACAACTTTATGTGAAATGAGTATCTAATGTGCTAGTTTATCTAAAACGTATTTTAATATGCCCTGTTAGGTGCAGTTCTATAGTTCCAAGGAGTAGTATAGTAACATCACTGAGGTATGTAATACCGAAGAACCAAACCAAATGAGGATGATGTTTTACGAGGATGATGGTAAGAGAACAGCTAGACAAGTATTCCAAAGAAACAGATCCCTTTTATCAAAATCAGACAATGTGAATAAGTACTGCATGGGGCAGATCTATGTGGGAATAGAAGGTCTTTAACAGCACAAACCTTTTAAAACTTTTTGTTAAAACATTTCATATAATTTTCATTTTTAAGTATACAGTAACTTGTTTTTTTGAATTAGTATATCATGCTACTTAAAATTTATTCCCATTTAGTAATTTAGAGAAGATACCATCAAATGCATCAATTTGTTGCTAAAAATGAATAATAATCCTTCCTTTCAGCTAATGACTACAAATAGTTTTTAAAAATTCTTTCTGAAAATTGTTAATAGGGCAAGGGAAAAGAGACCCGCCCCAGCCCAAAACATTAGCTCCATTTGAAGCGCTGGATTTGAGCTGCTTTGAATGTAGCTTCCCATATGCTACCTCTCAAGTAAATTTTTAAATTTTCAATAGTATTTCTAACATAGTGTATAAGGCATCTTTCTGTCATTCAAAGATAAGAAATGCCATCATGGGGAGATATAATAATCTATGCCTTTCCTGTAATACCCATAACAATGTAATTCTTGAATTTAATTCTATTCTATGATAATTTCTTCAAAAATCAAAACCAACATCTAAATTTTAAGTGTTAAATTGACTTTAAAAAGACACCTCTGCTTCTACATCCAGATTAGCTCACAATCATTAAAAAAACTATAGACAATCCTTGTTTAGCAACTGCCCCATTTAGCGACAGTCCCGTTATGACAGTAATGAAAAATTTTATAGTCAATCCTTGCATTTACAACCTTCACAGGTCTGTAAAAAAAGGAAAACTGAAGTAAGATCATAAGCACAGAGACAGTTTTACTTAGCAATTGCTTTGCTTAATGAGCAAGTTGCTATAGGTGATGACCAGGCTGAATCTGAGGGAGGAGTCAAGTGCATCATCAGTTTGGAATCCCTTTATCTCCACAAGAGATCTACGTCCAGAATCAATTCCATTCCATTGGAGTTCCACTGATTCTTATCTACCACCAATTTGCCTTGACCATTAGTAGTTCAGATTCTTGTAGAAAGATACCATGGAATAAACTTGTACTCATTTGAACAACCCTGGTTCCTGATTTCTTGTGCCAGACAGTTAATGGTCCCAATGATGCTCCTTAAATGATACTAACTGCACAAGTGGAAACCAAGAAAACATATTTGAGATGCAGAAAAATGTTTCAAGTATTTTATCAAAACACAATGACTGATCTTTATATATCATATGTCCATATATCATGATTATATTTCATATGTCCAAGAACATATAAAGATCAATGCCACATTTTGCTATAAATCCTTATTTTCCCACTTTGGAATATAAGGTTCCTTTTCCCTTGACAAATATTTGTCACCTTTAGCAACTTGAAGATGTATGGATATCAACTCCCAGAATTAATTATCCAGCTACAATTCTCAGGGTTGAAGTCCATTCAATTTAAAGTTGTTCAAGGTAGAAATATTGCCCTAGTCAATGTTAAGCGAGTTCATAATTTCAGCTTTCCATCTGTTTTTGGAATCAGCTCTTTACCTTGTGATAAAAGGCTGCCCCTGTTAGCACCATTGAGACTTCATTGGTCCACTCTGATTCATACTTCCATTTACTTGTTTCATGGTCCCACAAATGCAGGCGGCCAGGATATCCAACTAATCTGTCAGGGAATTCTCTCCACACCTGCAGAATACAATAAGTGAATCAATTTATTTCGGTAGCACAAAAACATTACAAGAACAATTAAGATGCAATATATGTGTTAGAAGGTGTTGGAGCAGCAAGCAAGAAACAAATGAATGTACTGCCAATTCTGTACCATATATCCACCCATCTGATTTCTACTGTTTTTGGAGAAGGCATCTGTTTTTTCAGAGAGCAATGATCCACAAACTCTTGTTTTTGAAACTTCTGCTCTTGTACAAAAGGGAAATGTGTCTCCACAACTGTGGCAATGTATTTATTTACTTATTTACTTGATAAATTTATATAGCTGCCCATCTCATAAACGTGATTCTGGGCAGTAGACAAAGTTAGAAAAGAAATAACAATAAAACAACAAATAATATAAAAATGCAACAAACAGCATTAAAAACCTTTACAACATTAAAAGTGCAGGTAGTCCTTGACTTACACCAGTTCGTTTATAGTGACCATTCAAAGTTACAACAGCACTGAAAAAAGTGACTTATGGCTATTTTTCACACTTATGATCATTGCAACATCCCCATGGTTATGTGATTTATATTCATATGCGTAACAACTGGCTCATATTGATGACGGTTGCAGTGTCTCCCGGGGTCATGTGACCATCTTTTGCAAACTTCTGACAAGCAAAGTCAAGGGAGAAGCCAAATTCACTTAACAACCTGATTACTAATTTAACATTTGCAGTGATTCACTTAACAAATGTGGCAACAAAAGTCATAAAATGGGACAAAACTCACTGAACAATTTTCTCACTTGGCAACAAAAATTCTGGTCTCAATTGTGGTTGTAAGTTGAGGACTACCTGTAGTAAAACCATTAAAACTAGAAAGCTTAATTCCCAAAACAGATCAGAATGCAACTAGTTCAGTAGAAGCAGTTCTAGGCAGGAAAGGAAGGGAAGAGGTAAGGAAAAGCCAAATACATCATCAGTAGCTATGGAAAAGTTGGGAAAGGAGTATCATTTAAGGGATTGCCGAGACTTTTCATTCAGTACATCCAAGGGCATCTCTGATTCAAGACTGACTGACTTGCAATAGTCCTTATTATAAGGAACTGATCTAAATCTAGGAATTATTGGGGCTTTGATGATTATGATTATGTGCCATCAAATCAATGTCAACTCTTAGCAACCACATGAATGAGTTTCTCTAGGATAAAATTGGGGCCATTCGGTAATCATAATTCCTTTCACTAACTGGTAGGAAGGCATCTGTTCCTTGTCCTAATTTCTAGCTGACAGTCTGGGAGTTAGGATTGCTTTCTTGGCAGTACACAAAGGCAGGTATCTTGCTTTTCAAAGCATTAAGCTAGCATGTCCAACACGGCGAAAGATAAATGGACATAGATTCTTCAAAAACACGAATTATTAAAGTTACATTTTGGGACAAATAGAAGATCCATAAATTGATATACTGCTTTCAGGGAAGAAGTCATTTCAATTCTCAGTTTTACAGAGGGCATTGTTAAGATTTTTTTTTTAAAAGAGTAATTTCCAGACTTCAAACTGTAAAATCTGGTTGAGAGCAATACTAGACTCATTCTCTTTACTTTAAAAATTGTAAGCATTTCAATATATGCTTCATTTTTTTTGCACGTTTGCTTTTACCTTCTTGTGAAGTAAAAAAAAAATGTTGGTGATTGGCAGAAATGTTGCATAGTCCTAACTGCTTAAGAGCCCAATGCATTATCTTCTATCAACACAACTCTGAAAAGTGTCTTTTTCCTTCATGCAAAACTTCCACTTAAAATCAGAGCTATAAATATGCTTCTGCATCTTTAAACAAAACAGCCTTTAAAGCCTGTCTTGCTCTTGTTTCAGTAGTTTTGCACTATGCAATAAATTATTAGGAATCCTAATAGTTCACTCTTAACAAGTAAAAAATGCCTGACACTTTGAGTGTTACTTTAATTTTTATGGCTGAAAGTATACAGAGATCAAAGCACCCCTTCTTTTCTTCTTTTTTATAAGTAAGCTTGATCGATAGAGCCAGACATGTCTGTGCTGATACAAAGTTCAACCACATGTTTAAAAATAGGGTCTGGAGAATAAGGAGGGGAAGAACTTTGTCAATATCCAATTCTAAATATTTCTCCTGAATTAAGAAAAAAAACCCAAAAGAAATCCTCCTTGTAACATTATAGGCTGCTACCGTTCTTACAGATTTCCTTTGCAAAATACTAAGAAATGCAGTAGACACTTCCATGGTGAAATATATAAACAGATAAATAAATTACTATAGGTTGAGGACAAGTTAAACATCTGGCAGCCAGCTCAGACCTGTCAAACAGGTCAAAGACACTCTGGTCTGAGAAAGATTGATCTGCAGTCACTGATTTGTAGGTTGAAGGTAGAAAATACATTTATATACGTTTCCCTTTATACTTTTCTAGAGAGGACACTTTATCCTTACTACTGAAAAAACACCTTCTGTTATATTGGCATTTGATATTTTTAATTTGGAGAATTCACATTATTGGAATTTTGTATCTATCCAGATTTGTTTTATAAAGTTATTTAAAATGCCTTGTGCATATTATTGCCTTAGAAAGCAAAACTATTTTATGAACTGGAATTCATTATTTTCAAAAACAGTTTCTGTAAGGTGCACCACTCAAACAGAAGAAGCTGAATCCAAGGAGCACCAAGTTCATGTAAGGATTATCCAGATTGTTAGGCATTTGCACAATCTAAGCATCTGGACAACATACTTCAGACAACATAGGCGAAAAGGTCCCAGAAGTTCAAGTGCAAGGCTTGGAGTTGCAGTTCATTAATTCAGTTGATGAATTACTGTAATACCTTAGAAGGGTAATTTAGCATTCTCAATATAAGCCAGACTGATGCCTATTAATACACTCTCTTAATGTACAAGTGGCTTGTTTGTTGAAATATCTTATTCCCTTTTAAAATGAATTATTATTTAGATAGCTAGTTAGATACCTAGAGTTTGTGTGGGTGAGAGAGACTAGTGTGTGAGAGAAAGACAGAGCTTGATGAAATATAGACATACCAACTGGCAGCAAACAAAGGCAACCTAAATAGTATATAATCCCCATACAATAAGGAAATGAGCTTAAGAAATGTAGAGAAAAATCCTTATTATCATAGGTTGCCCTGATCCACAACCGTTCATTCAATGGCCATTCAAAGTTATGGAAGAATGTAACAAAGGCACTTATGACTGGTCCCCAAAGTTACAACCATTTTAGTGTCCTATAGTCACATGATCAAAATTCAGGCACTTGGCAGCCTGCCCACACTGAGATTACAGGAGCACTTCAACTCTCCCCACCTGCTTATCTTCCCCTACCTTCATGCCCTTCGGGACCACTCGCCTCCATTCCCCCTGGCCTCTTCACTGACCATGTCATCTTCTTGCTCTCACTGCTAAATAAGCATGCCCAGCCTGGCCCTTTGCAAAAGCAGCTGCTGGCCACACAAGGCTGCCTTTCCTAAACCGTGCACGGTGGTTTCCTTGAGAGACCTGGTGGTTTCAGGTATCCAGCAGCAGCCTTGCCAAGGACCAGGTCGGGCATGCCTCATCACTAGCAAGTGCAAGAAGACATTGAAGGTTTAGCTAAGGTGGTGCAGTGCAGGATGGCAGGGCTTTCCGAGTGCAGAATTTAGTTCTATGAATTTATACCACATAAAATTAGCAGCTCTCTTACCTCATAGCCAAACTGCAGCTCATCTGAGGTCAACATGATGATATCATCATCAATGGCTAACACAGCCTCTGTTTCAATCTCAGCATAGGGGAAGAATCGATTACTCAATTTATTTTCTGTGGTTCGTACAACTGTTAATGGAACTCGAACTTTAGGCCAAACAGTTTCTGCAAAATAAAAATCAGAAGTAGTTTCTTTGCATTCCTATGTTTAGTTGTAGTCATTAGCATAAGTCTCTCCAAATCAAGTCCTTTTATTCAATGCGGGTACTGGGGAGTGACTAGAATTAGGGCTACCATGTCTGGGTTGCAAAAATCTGGACAATCATTAGATGGCAGCAAAGAGATTGTTGCACCCATGTAAGTAATGAGTACTATAGTCGGGGTATCCTCATCAGAAGACCTGAGCAGCATTTGAACTGAAGTTTCTAGATAGTCATAAATTGAGTCCTACACAGAGTAAGATGCAATTCATTAAAAATGAAATTTCAACATATGAAAAGAACTTCTGATTTCAGTATGGCTTGTCAATAGATGATGAATGAAGCTATTCTAGAAATCTCTCTTTCCAAATGTTAAAAGTATACTTCAAGAATGAAGGACATTTTCCTATTTGATTCAATTTGAGTTCTGTATTATCTCAATCATATCTGTTCAGTGGGTATGAGAGAATGGGGAGCAGTAAAAAAACGTGCCACACAAATCGATGACTATTTGCATAACACTGTTTTATAAACTAAAATATTCAATACAAATCAACAAGAGGTGCATCCTATACTGGGCTAATACTGATTTATGTAACATGGAGACCCTATCCCAAATAAGCTTTTTTCCTATACCATTTCACATTTGGATATGAAAATGTGTACGCCACTCTAGTAACGACTACAACTAGCTTTATGTAAAGCTGGCAGAGGTCACAGCTTACCATTATATGAACATATATGTATAGAACAATCTAAGCTCCATCATGAAAGAAATGCTGGCAAAGGCAGCATGGTAGAATATCCACGTTTGCTACTAGGAAAATTATGGTTCTATAACTTACACCCTTAATGAGCATATAATGTTCTACATACTTCTGATGTTGGCATCCAAACATAATACTGGAGACAGCTTCCTTAGGAAAACTGTATCATTTTCCAAACCACACTAAAAACTATGTCAAGAAAGTTTACCTTGGAAGAATTTGGGGGCTTTTTGGCTTGGCAACAAAAAAAGTAAAAAGCGCATAGTGAAAAGGTTTGGAAATATCATTTCAGTTTCTTACTCCACCTACTTTTGTAGGTGGCCCCTACAAAATTGCTTTAAAAATTTTTTTAGTACTGTCAGTGAGGTCTTAGTCCAATTTTTAAAGTTTATTTTTTTTTAATTTAAAACTTTTCTATAGCCGCCCATCATATGTCAAACTTTGGGTAGCTCCCAATCAACAACTAAAACAGCATCAGTAACAATAGTATAATACATACATCTATAAAATAGCATAATACATACATCTATTTATTATTTAGTTATTAAATTTATATGCTACAAGGTGACTCAAAATTATGAAAAGAAACAGTTTGGTCTAGTGGTTAAGGCACCAGGCTAGGAAGTAGAAGACCATGAGTCCTCGTCCTGCCTTACCATGTGTCGGATATGTTCGCTGCCTTGAATTATTTCAGAAAATTATAAATTAGGAAGCAGGCACAGAGGCAATTCTGCAATATTCCCAAATTCACATGCAAATACCACACTGGAAAGTATACCCCTTGGAAAGGCCTGACTGAATGCACAATTTGGTCATTCTCTGGGATTTCGTACTATCAGTACAGGCAAAGATTAACTTCTATCAGCTTTGCCTATATATAGAAAAAGCAAAACTAATCATAATTATTTGTGTATTTATTATACTCAGTTTAGATTTACATGGTAGTGTCTGTAAACATGACTCAGAAGCTCTGTCTGATACCAAATGCAGCTGCCTATTTCTTGTGTATCCAAGTAGTAACATAACATCTATTCTGTACTGGTAATGTGAGATAGTAGTACATTTTCTGGATTGCACTTAAATATTTTGTGACTATATTTAAAGATTCATTTAGAATCAGGTTGTCTGAAAAACTCCTTACACTTATATGAAACTAGCTGATTACCCAGCCTTGCTCAGGTTTTTTTTCATTTTAAGGAAGTATATTTGTGGTGGCATGTCCTTCTGGGTTGTTGTTTTGTTGATGTTGTGTGTGTGATGCCTGCT
>JANHJO010008005.1:23397-38140 GCA_032468235.1 Pseudoxyrhopus heterurus | reverse complement strand
ATCCCATCACCCTTGAAGAGGGGGCAGGGAACTGCAAGAAGCTGCTTTGTCTTTAAAAACATGTTTTCTCATCCAGACAAATATAATATTCTGTCTTTTTAATATTTCCTAGAATATTTCATTTTCCTAGGAGAGGGGTGGATGTTAACCTCCTACAAGGCTTAATACTACTATTACTACTACTACTAGAAATACTACTAATGTTGCATTATGTGGCTTTGTTTAACCTAACACTTGCTTTCCCTCCCTTCCACTCATACATGTATTTTAGTATGTATTTGCAACAAATACATTTCATGCATCCAGTGGGATGAACACAAAAGTTTAGTCCACCATAAGAGAATATGTTAGCTTTAAGATATTGCTGGGCTTGCTTGAATATGTGCTATAACAAAATAATTATCTTGAATGTGAGACTTAACTAGCAGTGAACAAACATTGCACCAGTGCTCTTACTGCTCTTATTAAGGGCAGAAAGAGAAACAGGCAAAAAATGTATTTTGCAAAACTAATGACAAGTCTTATGCATTTCAGTCATAGTAATGCCTTCTTCAGAGCTTTTTTAATAAAGGCAAAACATTACACTTTTTAAAATGTTAATTAATCAATTAATTAATTTCTATAGTAACTCAATTCATTAAGACTTGCTATATTCTTTCAATTCATGTACTTACCTTAAGAGACTTGCAACAATCAAAATATGGGTTACAGATATCTTTTCCAAAAAAATACAGCAGCAGATTATTATATAGTAATTACTATATTGTGACCATTTTTAATTGTTTTATGATTATTTGCCAGTTACTTGTTTGAGATGGGCAAGTATAAAAATTAAATAATAAATAAATACTGCATCTGTTCTCTTGGGAGTGGAGCATGATCTCATTTATGAATCATTAATTTATTAATCCAGGTTGCTGGTATGTAACTTTCAGTGGTCACTCCAAATTCCTATCTTTGTCAAAATAAACATTACTAATCTCTCCAAAGTCAGAAGTTCTGTTCTTGGATTTAATGGAAAACAAGTATAAAAAAATAAAAAATACCCTGTTCAGCTGTGATATACCTTACAACACACACATACAGTACATAAAACTTCCGAGATCAATATATACTTGTGTTTCTATTCGAAAGATACACTGGTAAGATATAATATTTTTGAAAAAGGGTAGTGAAACAATATTCTGAAGTAAAGTTAAGAACAAACTATTTCTATATTTCTTGGCAGTTATCTGCCAAGATAATTGTATGACAATGGCTATGTGGTCACCAGAAATCAAATGTTTTACCATCTTCTCATTGTTGGGACTTGAAAAAAATGGGCAAAATTCTTCTTAATTTCACCTAGTCAAGAAAAGAGGGAGGAAAGCAGAGGTTGGTTGTGGCTTCCATCAATGAACTTATTTTAAAAAGCCCAGCCTTATTGTCTTGTGCAATAAACATAGATAGGAAAGAAATCCTTGAGTACCAACTTGCACTGATATGCCTCCTATAGCATCTAGTGTGTAACACTTCTAATAAGTAGTTGCCTATGTTACCAACCTCAGTCATATCCATGCCCCATTCAGCATTTCCTGGTAATGATACGATCAAAACCAATCATTTCTGGCATATTTTTGCCAATATTTCATAAATCCAAGCAACATTCAGTTTAGCCTGTCTGCTCATGACAGCTTATGCAAAGCTAGTCTGAGGATTGGGTCTGGCAAGGTTAGAATCAAGCATCCTGAAACCAGAATGATCTGTCACACTAATAAGAGATAGGTGATGGATGAGCAGGAGCATCTTTAGCATCGAACACAGGATAGGTGAAAGAAAGAGAGGCAAGAATAAACCTTGCTTTTCCTATAAATATAACTTATTTTATACTTAGTAATTGTTAGCTTAATTATTAAATTGTTTATTGACAGTTCCAATAGAATTTACTATTTGTCTTTGAATCTCCATTTGCAAAGCTTCTAGTTTCATTACTGATTGGGTGAAGCCTGAGTGTAGGATCTCTAACCTAGACTCTCATTTGTGAGTTAATATACTCATGCATTCAGCTCATCAATAAAGAAGTAAATGTAATATACTAAATGCACTCAAAATATAGAATAAAGATGTAAACGGAATTATTGCAGATTTAGTTTTACACCAATGAAATAATTATATAGTCAAAAAAATGCAAGTAGAACTAAAACTTGATAGCACAAAGTTATTGGACTTACTAAGAATAGCTTAATTTAAAAAAAAAATACTAGTTCTCATTAGCCATTTAGTTGTTTTTTCGGAGACAATGTTTCTGCATTTCAAGTACATATTCACTTGTAATGTGCCCAGAGGAATTAATTCACGGAAATGCATAATATAAAAGCAAGGGGAAAATGAGGAATATTAAAATTTAACCATCCTTAAAGCAGATCTGATGAAATCAGTGAAACTTAAGTCCACTAATATCAATGACTCAGTCCATTTGACATTGAACTGGTATTAAACAAATATGGCATATAAACCCACACAATGGGTTCCATTGTGATTAAGATGTACCTCCATGACAGTTTGATGCATGATTCATCATAAGTTTATTCCCTTCAGCTTCCAGGAGGGAAGATTAACATGAAATTAGCGCTTCCTTCTGATCTCTGAACACAGTGTCAGGAGACCAGAAAGTCTGCTAAGTCCAACATCTCTTCTATTCCCATTTTTCCCCACACCAGGGGTCCCCAATCTCCGACCATGGATCTGTACCGGTCCGTGGCCTGTTAGGAACTGGGCTGCACAGCTGGAGGTGAGCAGCAGGTGAGCAAGAGAAGCTTCACCTGTATTTGCAGCCACTCTCCAGTGCTAGCATCATCACCTCAGCTCCACCTCAGATCATCAGACATTAGATTCTAATAGGAGCATGAAGCCTATTTTAAACTATGCATGCGAGAGATCTAGGTTGTGCTCCTCCTGTCTTCCCAGTCCATGGAAAAATTGTCTTCACAAAACCATTCCCTGATAGGCATTAAGAGAGGGGGCATAACTGGAACATCTTTCTCCCTCCCCCTTCTTTAATCCTAATTGGTCCAACACCAACCGGTATTTTTACATTGGGGAGAACGAAAAAGCTCTGAATAGCAGCTGAACAACCACCTCAACAATAGCTAAGATACTACCTAACCGTTGCTACCACATAGCAAATCAGGACTGACTTTGTTTTAATATATCATTTAATATTAAATCAATGAATAAATAATTGAATGATTGCATCATGTTGACATGCTCATTGTGTCTTCTGTAAATATGAGTAAATATAAATCATGATGCAAAGTCAATTCATCCATTAATCACATTCTATATTTAAAGCAAAATATAATTTAGCTTTGCTCCTTCCAAACTAAAAAAAAAAAAAGAGAAATATTTTCTTCATGATAATGTTCCATTCTTTACAAGCAGAGCTGAAAGTGGAAGGCTGAAAAACTGATGAAATTAAAAAAAAACATTGTAATTGTTTTCCAACAGATAACTGGTGATAGCATAAATCAGGTGGTGTTTCTTAAGATGTAGGTCAATTCTCTCTAAATCCCCTAAATTTTGGTAATATGAAAATACATTAATCTTCCAATAGATTAAGTTAAAAAAAACCATTATGTAGTATCCCAATCTAAAGTGTATCCTGTGATATTAATAAATAGAAATACTGTCAGGTCCATCATCTTTGGCTTGGTGCCTCACTGGTATCCTGCCATCAAGGCCCTGGGGAAGGGAGGGGGGACACATGGGCAATAAAGCTGTATGTGTCTGCCGGGAGTTTGGGAGGGGGGAACAATTGAAGAAGAGCAGAGCATTTTGGAATCTGGTTCAGGCCTGGCATCTTCAAGGCCATTTGCCCTGTGAGTGGAATTTTATCTGCCTAAACACCTTAGCGTTTCCCAAAATATCTCAGGGATGTCGGATTGGCTAAAGATGGACTGCTCATGGGGGGAGGGATGGGGAACCAAGTGACATAGTTTTGTATTGTTGCGCGGGAACTTTAGATTCCGCCTGGCTTTATGCAATCAGCATCTCTTAATAAAAGTACCTTTTGCTTCAACCAAATATGAATCAATAGTTTTCCTTCCTTAGGGGATCAGACTGGGGCAGGTCTGACAAATGCATACATTCTTTACACTCAAGGTTGGCCTAATTATGGTTTCTTGAATAAATTACATACAATACAAACATTTGATAGATGATCCTAAATTTATGCTGTATTTATGGTATGTAGGATGAGATTTCCACAGGGTTGTAGTCCTACTTTTTAGAAATAGAGCTTATTCTTAGCTCTATATATAAGCATATTCTTAGCCTTCTTTTTCAATATAAACATTCTATTGAACCATGTAAGAAAAATTACCTAACAAACCTTTGATCTGTTTTTACTCAATTGCCATGTGTAATCTGCCTATCATTCTTTACAGCTTTTATCTTGTTGTTCTTTCAAATATCCAATAGATTATTAGGATGCCACCCATTAAAATTAGTGAGTAATGTAATGGTACATGAAGTAATCATTCATTTTTATTAGTATTGTGGATAAGAATCTATAACCTTTTCCTTTTGTTCAGTCTAATGTGAGACAAAGTTCACCGACCAAAATCTTCTACCATCAATGGGAAGAGATGTTACAATAATCTTCTTCCAACTACTGACTTTCTTGGGGTGGATAGTAGAATATTAACAGAGCCTTTGGTTGTCATGACAAATTCAGAGGCTGTTCTGAACATAATCTCATTAGGGCGGGAGAGATGCAGAAATATGAGATCATGACAATGTTAGGCTTATAAATTGTCAGAGCTCTGCGCTGCTGGCAGACTGAACTCTATGAAAGAAAGTGGGATCAAAAACACTAGTGGATTGAGACTATAAGAAGACTATAAGAAACTTCTGCTAAAAATTACATCAAGATCCAAGGAAAGGTCTACCTTTTTTAGTGGAATTTGCAGTACAATTTTGAAATATGTGCTGTGGAGGGTGCGCCAAGTGTCTTGCAGTTATTCTAGTTCCTTTAATTATACTATGCGTTCTTGCTAATATTCTGTTATTTTTTCCTGGAGGAACAATTGAAATTAGCGACCATATTTCAGATGAAGTTTGGTATTTTGGAGGAATTTTGGGTTCTGGTGTACTGGTGAGTATGTCAAGTACCCTGTTCTTTTTCTTTTTATCATCCAGAGTTTACAGGCTTTATAGAAGTTCATCTACTGATACACAGAACTTTGTTGCAATCTATCATTGGAATTAAATTATTATCTGCTGAATAAGCAGGATTGAAATTAAAAATATAAATTGAATATGAATTAAATCTGTTATTAAGAGAACAGATGCTGATCTGATGATGCAGTAACAACAGCATACATATCTAGATGTCTTTGGTGAATAAACAGATAAATATCGTTTTGTTAGATCAGACCAACACTTTATTAGCCTAGCATTGTTTTGTTAGAGCAGTATTAATGCTGACTAGAAATGAATATAAACATGTTTCTGTAAAATGTATTACCGGTTACCTTTCCTCTTTTTTCTATTTGGTTTTTCTTTTTGTGTTGGGATATTTCCAGTCAGAGGCTAACCGTTAAACTTAAAAGTGACTCCCACTGCATTCAGTGGCTTTTTCCAGTTCAATGTGCTTAGGATGACAGCAACATTGGACTAGAATGATCCTGTTGCTTACACAATTGTAAACCTGCTGGTTGCAATGATGACATTTCAGCAAGAAAGAAGAAATGACATTGCAGCATCCAGATTAGATGCAACTAAATAGAAAAACGTACGGCCTCATTGTGATTTTCTGTTTTATCCAGATGGTGTTTCCTGCTTTGGTCTTTTTGGGTCTTAAGAATAATGATTGTTGTGGATGCTGTGGAAATGAAAGCTGTGGAAAAAGATTTGCGGTAATTATGGAAGCAATAAGAACCTCCAATCCCTATCTAACGATTAAGAAGGAAATATATACTGGATTCCATTCATCATTGCACTACCATGTACAGGATGGCCTTGCTAATGAGGCTCCGTTTGAGCCTGCCTCACCCAAAAAAATACTTAAGAAAAAAGCATTTTAGATTTTACTTCTGAAAATAGACTCACATTGATTTTGCAGATTTTTATCCTTAACAAAATCATGAATGGTTTGTGTGTGTCTCTCTCCCCAACCTTTTTTTTTGCAAAGTTTTTCAATTTTTTTTGAATGCAATGGTTTTGTGTGGCTCAATGACAACAATACATAATCTTAGATTTCTTAGATGCACTCTGTATTTGGATTTTTTTAGGATGGCAGGAAATTCTATAAAGCAATGAGGTGGTGGGGGAAAACTCCACATCCCTTACTAATAAGTTGGATGATTCTCAGTTGTATTATTATCATAGGAAAAGGATTTTACAAATCCTTTTCTAACCATTTTCCCTGTTGTATTTATGATTTTGTTATCCTGGATCACGGTTCTACCCCTTGATCATTTTGTTGCCTTTTTTTTCTAAACTAGATTCCGTAGCCTGACTCTTTTTTTACCCTTTCCATGATGCTACTTCCCAAAGGGATGGGGGCCAGGACAAAACATGATTTAATTAAATGAAATGTGGATTGTAATGAACTAATTCATTAATTAGCCAGTTAGTACAGTTTCCCCCTATATGCTTAATCATTTCTCTCCTCTGCTAGATTAACAATTGTAATCTAGTTGCAGCATGAGGTGGGGCTTTGTGGATTTACACCCAGGACGTTGAAACTGGTCAAACTATCTTAACAATTGTTTTGGGATTATTTGAAACAAATTTTGGCAAGTAGTGTTCAGATTCATGAAGTAAAGAAGGCTACATATTTGGCTTTGTACCAAATAGGTACAAAGGGGCATAAAACGATTCATTAAAAGCAAATTAAAAGTTAAAAACTCTGGACTGAGGTCTTGACTAGAATATACCACTCAACTTTCCTATAAGGCCAATTACTTTAGGCCATTGAATTTAATTTGTAAAGATTTTGAAGTTCACGCCTTGTCATGAATTTCTGTCATGAAGTTCCATATGATCCGTGAACTAAGAAAATTTCAGTAGATTTAGAGATAGTGATTTCTTACTTTTTCATATGCAATTTGTGACTGAAATAAACCAGCTAATTATATAAACATGCAAAGTGTCAGATTTGATCTCTTCCTTTCTTTTGTTGTTGGCAGATGTTTAGTTCTATAATATTTGCAGCAGTTGGAATTGTGGGAGCTGGATACAGTTTTGTTGTGTCAGTTGTGGCTTTGAACAGAGGCCCGAAGTGTAACACTAATAGCAGCAATAATAGCCTTTGGGAGTATCCGTTTAATGATGGGTAAGATCCTTTTAATCCTGTTATTGTTGTGTACTATTATGTTTCATCACACAGTCAGCCAGATGTCAGGCTGGATTGGCATTTTTGTCAGCCTGTGGTGTCCTTCCCAAGGATCTGGGATAGGCATTATTGTTATTGCTATTCTTGTTTAGCCAATATGGAGCAACATGATTGACATTGTGTGATATTACTAAAAGTCAGCCTTTTTCAATGTTCTTCAGATATGTGGGACTACATCTTTTGCATGAGCGGAGGTATTGTACTCCTACTAACCTAAGGACACCCTGCTGGGGAGAGCTCCGGAAGAAATGCTGCAATCTCACTTTAAAAATTAAAAATGTATAAGACTATATAGAAAAGATTGCTTATGTGCCATAAGTCAGTGTTGACTTTTAATGACCACATAGGTAGACCATGTCCAGGATGCTCTATCGATAAACTGGCCCTTTTGGTCTTCTAAAAGTGTATCCATCACTGCTGTAACTGAGTCCATCCATCCTGCTACTGGTCATCTTCTTTTTTCCATTCCTTCCACCTTTCCTACCATTAAAGACTACTCAAGAGATCCACATCTTTGCATAATATATTCAAAAGATAGCAATTTGAGGCTGTTGGTTTGTACTTAGAGTGACAGCTCTGGATTGATTTTTTCTTTGAATATAGAAAGGAATCCATAACAAAAATATGGTATGGCAAAGTACATTCTGTGTTAGGAAAAAATAAATAAAGATGGATGATACCTTTCCTGAAATTTATCATTCCAAAAGATACAAATAAGGACCCTTTGGTAGAAACTTATCATTATGTGAGTTCTGCTGATTGGACAAAATAAGGTAATTTTAAAAGAAATACATATTTTCATACGAACTCACAGAAGTACTACGCCAGTATTGTGCACCCCAGGATTAGTCTCAGCTCTCAAAATCTGTCAGAAATATTGAGCTATAATCATTTGCAAATGCCAAGTATTGTTTTCACTTATAGATAATGGCTTCATGTTTCCTGTCATTGTATCTATGTGAACGTCATTAGATATAGCCACAGATATTTAAAATATTTATTTATTTTATCTTATAAATTTGCCATCATTAGATCCCTTAGAAACTTTACTGGACTGTTTCATACTTACTGATAAATAAATTAAGAGAATAATTATGGTGAATTCTTCAGGTAGCGGAATATCCCAGTTTGACAGAAAAGGAACCTCAATTCCTGTTATTCCATACCAGCAGTGTTTCCCTGACTAGTTATTTTCTTTCCAGATTTGATGGGCCACATTTTTCATAAATTAAACTTGGCCAAAATGTAATCGAAGGAGGGTTTTTTTTTTTAAAAAAAAAGATGTGTTCCATGCAGACTGTATGGAAACAATTCTGAAAAAAATTGTTGAGAGGGTGGGAGATATTTCACCAGCCATATACTTCTGGTAATCCATTGTGTCCAGCAAGATATAGCTTAATCCTTTCTCAAATGGGTATCAGTTTTATTTTATTAGAACCCAGAGATTAACATTAGATCAATACTATTTTATAATGTGCATAAATCTATCCTGGGTTATGGCACATGCATGCGCTAGGAGAGTAAACATAAAATGTAGGCAATGGCTTCTATAACAGAGATACATTCTTTTTCTCCCCACAGGAATTACCTTGCCAATCATACTTTATGGAAGCAATGCCAGATCCCAGAATCCATTGTGCCCTGGAATCTGACACTCTTCTCTCTGCTTCTGATAATGAGTGGAATTCAACTGGTCTTGTGTGCCGTTCAGGCAATCAATGGCCTCTTTGGAGCTATTTGCGGGGACTGCAAATGTTGTGGGTGCTGTGGGGTAAGAATGCTTTCATATTCCAGTATGCCAGCTTCTCATTTTCCATGTTGATTTGCTATTGTTTACTTATTGTGTTTTCTTAAGTACTTACAACAAATTGACAAGATGGCAGTTTCTCTTTGAGTATCAGAAAAGACTTTCTGGTAGTAAATTCAGATTGACAGTAGACTCTAAGGAACTGAAAGCTTCTCCTTCACTGGTCTATCAACTAGAGCAGGGGTGTCAAACTCTATTTCATTGAGGGCCGCATCAGGGTTGTGTTTGACCTTGGGGGATGAGGGTGGGCATGGCCAGGGTGGACAGGGCCAGTTTGATGTCATTCATGTCAGGGGCGCCTGTGGTGGCCCAAGAGCTCTGCCAGCAAAAATGGGTTCCTGAGCTCTATTTTCGGCTGTGACGGCTTCCTGCAACCCTCTGCCAGTGAAAAGGCGGCCCTCCCAAGCTCCGTTTTCACTGGCAAAGGCACCATGGGCCGGTCCTTTGCCAGATCTAAGCACCCCATGGGCTGGATCCGGCCCCTGGGCCTTGAGTTTAATACCCCTGAACTAGAGGTTGACTGAACAGTCATCTCTTAGTAATGCTTTAATTTTGATTCTTATACACCGCACAGGATGACGCTCAGTGGTCTAGATGAGAGTTCTAAATCTATAATTCTATTTTCAGAGAGAATACTTAAACTAGAGCACAACCGCTAGTAAGTTGCTAAGTTGTGTAGAAGTGTTCTAAGAAAAAAGCATATTTGCTTCCACAACTTTGCAATAGAATTGTTACATTATTTATCAGACTTTTTTTTTAAAAAAAAGGTATTTGAAATTTATACACATGAGAAAAGCCAAAATGAGTAGCTACTGTAAAGCATGTCCATATGCATACATACTATTTGTGCCATAATTTAATTAATCATCATAATTTAGTTTGTCAGCTTAGGTCTTAAACTAACTTCTAGTACTGTAGTTCTATTTTAATGGCATTCTGAGCAGCCATTAGTATGTGACAATGCTTATCCCCTTTCATAGAAAACTTCCTTTTCTAATTTGCACATGCCAAGCCTCCGTCCAAGAGAATTCACAAAGCAGGTTTATCAGTCATTAAGAACTTGTCCTCACACCATCTTTGGCTCATCCTGTCACTGAATCCCAATCAGAGGAACATTGGAACTCTTTTCTTTATTTTTTAACCCTGTAGCAAGGCTTATTTTCCCACCAGTAATTTCCACTATCTCTTTCCACAAGAATCCCTGTCCTTTCCTCCATACTTTCTGGGAAGCATTGAGGCTATTGTGATGGGAGGTGGTGAAGGACCGATTCTTGGAGGGTTTGGTGGAAGCAGCAGCAGCAGAAAGTGGACAACACCTCACTCCCCTGACACCAGCAGTCAAAATCATAATCTCTGCCCTTCTGTGAGGATGTCAACTTTGCTGACCTCACTTTCAAGGCAGGATGAAGGAACCACTGGGAAGACAAGGTTTTACCCCATTAGGACTATTTTCACGTTGGAATTTGACCCTCAGACTCACCTTTTGGCCATAAAAGAGGGCTACTAAATTAGGGCTTACAGGGTGAATTTTACCTGGGTTTCTTACTGCAATAAAATGCTGTCTGAATGTTAAACTATGACTAACAGTAGCCAACATTTATTTTTCTTTGTTCTTTAGGGAAGTGGAACAGTTTAAAGAAGATGATTGCAATATATCAGCTATGATAACAGAATATCCCTTGCTGGACTTTCCTCTTAATATGAAGGGCCACATGTTTTTACATGAAACAGGCCCAGAACGAGGAATCTTTTCTCATGATGTAGCAGAACCACTTTTTCCTTCCTGCGCTTATTTTTCCTCACATATTTAGCACCAGTTGGGCTAGAGCATATTTATTTTTATAATAAATTCTTTTCTAAGACAAAGTCTTTGAGACAACATCGGTTGCCATTTTTGTCTTCTTTCCTTCAAGAGGCAAAATAATACACCACTTGGCTATGGTTTATGTGAAGATGGTCTATGTTGGAAATAAGTCATATAAATGGAATAATAATAATTTGTAATTACAGCTTACATCCATAATGACAATACCTTTAATACTATCAAACAACATCTACCTAGCCCAGATACTTAGAAAGGACCCAATAAGTGGATAAAAATGCCAAATCCAATCTAAACTTTTGGGTGACTGTGCAACCAACCATAGTAATAATAATAATCTATAGGAGTGTGAGATAGAAGTTCACATTTGGAATGTTTATAAACTCTGGAGGGTTTATTTTTAATCCTCCATTATTCCCTATTGTTTCTTAATTAGTGTTTTAAGAGTTATATGTTGGTTTGTATTCCTACAAGTCAAATGTTAAACTGCTCCATAACTGTTTTTGTATGTTACTGTATTAGTATATAGAAATATTTCATTTTCTAAATGAACATTACTTCAAAACAAAGGATATAAAAATAATAAACCATAATGGGATTAAAAGTTTGTGGTAGTATAAAGTGGACTGCATCTGCCGAGAACAAATCAGAAAAATAGAGTGGCTGGTTTACTAGCCTGGTAGCTTGAAATAGAAGATTCAGTGGTTGCAAATTCATGCTAGTGGGCTTTTAGCTTACCAAATGTTTTGTCATGTTAGTTTCCAGAAAAGAGTCACTCCTTTTCTGTCAACAACTCTGTTAATTTTTTTCTCAAGGCTTCTATGATCATCCCATTGAGAAGTAACATAGGCCTTGTTGCAGTTGGCTAATTAGAGTTGCCATGTAGAAATTAAAAGGTGTAGTTTTGCTTCTTGTTTCTCCCACTTTTCCCAGATATTTTTTTTCTTCCTGCTTTTCGTCTCATGTGGAACGTACCACAAGGTAGAGGCTCTAGCATTAAAATGGTGACAACTTTCAAGTATCTTCCTCCTTTCCCTCCCTTCAGTAATGATAGTTTTCTTTTAAAATGTAAATGTTACACTGAGTTCTGTATCATTCCGCACCATAAATATGGTGTATATTGGTTTACCACGTTGAAAAAGAACAGTGAGTATTATTCCAGAACTTGTAGGCTTGCCTGCACTTGGCATAGCTCAATAGTTAAGTTGGTTTGCCCCATTTGGAAGTAAAGCCATGGCTTATATTCTACTAGCCGCAACGAAGAAGTGTTTTGGACAGCCTCACATTAAGACAATTTGGCAAAGTGTCCTCAGCAGTCAGAAGAGAAGCCATGGACACTGAACCAAACCAACCAATCTTCTTTTAAGGCATAGATGAATTGCTTTTGGCTCTTAAGAAAACCTTATTTATGATTGGCTCTGTTCTTAAGAAACTTTTATGTGCTTAATTTGTTTGTCTTGAGGTGACTTTCAAGATACAGGAGCAAGGGCAGATATGCTGGCAATCTCCAACAAGCATTTTGAATTAACACTGATACAAATTCAGTGTTGTATGGAATTATCTGATGGGATTATCAATATCCAAGCTTGTGTTTTTTATCCAAAGTTTTCTTTTTTTTACATACATATGAGTTTGATTGAAGCTTTTAAAAAGAAGATAAAAGCTAATATAAAGAAAGGAAAAAAAGAGAAAGAAATAAACACAGTTCAAGAAAAGAAACAAAATTGAAGAAAAATAGAAAAGAAAGAAAAAAATACAAAGAACTGGTTTCCTATTTTCTTCACAGAAGTTATGTTATAAGCCCTCTTTCTAAAGCTATGTCATAAAACCCTTCTTTCTATAATCTATCCTATTTAATCATCATTTTTTACTCAAAGATTTCTGTGTAAATTAAGAATATTATGCTAAAAATATCTGCAAATTATTAAAGTGGTATTGTTGTTTTGTGTAAATTTGTTACATGCGATAATTATACCTTGTGATTCAGGTTTACCAAAAAGAAACCGCACTGCTTGAGTTTGAAAACTTGTCAAAGGCCATTGCATTTTAGTCCAATGTAGTTTATTTAAAATACGTTCCATTAATTTCAGTGGACCGTATTTCCAATTGCATTTCAAGTAAAATTATGACTTTCATCTCCCTATCCATCATAAGTACATATTCCTTGCTTGCCATCATACATTTGAGAATTGGATCATTTGTTTGTCTGTACATAGAAAGTATGTACATAATTAAAGATACATGTGATGGAAGAAAATCCATTTTAGCATATTGTGAATAGTGTTCTGACTTGGTCCTGTATCTGTTACTAAAATCTGTACACCTCAATAAGGCCAATATTTTGAAACAAATAAAATACTCAGTTTTGCATTTCTGCTGTACATAGTTATCTGTTCCTTTATTTGCACTATTTATTTGGCTAGCCCCAGTTAGTTATGCTTGATTCCACAATTTCCTCACCTAGAGAATATTACCTAACCACTAACTGTTTTTATGCAAACGTGTTTCAAAGTCCTTGCTATAACAAACATTCCTAAACGGGCATAACCAGAGGTTCAGTGCCTTCAATGACAAAGTCACCATGTTAATATTTCAGAAAAAAACCCTAAACTTCTAAGAGCACATCACAATAGAAACTTTGTATTGACTGTACAACTGTTCAGATTTCTATATTTTGTTACAAGAATCTAGGTATTTTGCAGAGGGGCTTGGAATTCTGTTAATGGCTTCTAATATCCTGTCTACAGATCTTTCATTATTACTGCCCTTCATGTTGGGGCAGCTCTTAGTAATTTTGGCTCATCCCTATATATTGGGATCACAATTCCCAAAGTTCCTAGCCAGCATAGCTAAAGGCTATATGTAACTTAAACCTTCGTAAATCACATACTAAACCACGCATCTTTTTATCTAGAGAAGTAGCATTTCTAGTTGGATTTATTTTGTTTAAGGATATCCCTGAAAACTTATTATTTGTTTAAACAATGAAAAAGAGTTAATTTTTATGAATAATTAAAAAATAAATACAGGAAGCCCTTGACTTACAATAGTTTGTTTAGTGACCATTTGCAGTGACTTATGACCATTTTTCACACTTATGATTGTTGCAGAATCCCCATGGTCAAATGATCAAAATCCAGATTCTTGGCAACTGACTCATATTTATGATGGCTGCAGTATCCCAGGGTCATATGATCACCTTTTGCTACTTTCTGACAAGCAAAGCCAATCGCGGTTAGATTTACTTAACAACCGTGTTACCAACTTAACAACTGCAGCGATTCACTTAACAACTGTGGCGAGAAAGGTTGTAAAATGGGGAAAGATTCACTTAACAAACGTCTCGCTTAGCAACAGAAATTTTGCGCTCAGTTGTGGTCATTAAGTCGAGGAATACCTATATATGTTGTTTCTTTATTAATATATTGTGTCAGCTTTGGAAGCCATATTCTTTTAGAAGCTTCCATGCTGCCACATTCTAATGCCTGGGAATTTGGGAGGGGGGATTTCATAGAGGGGAAGAAGTTCTTCTTCTCTGTCAAGGACAAGTCATCCTGGATCTGGTTGGGGGAAGGTCTCCAGTTGGGACGGATGATGATTGGACCATGTGATGGACTGATGGGTGCAGGCAATGGGGTTTTGATTTTCAGTTACCAACAGAAAACCCGGAACTCTCAGATTCGGGTTTTCCCAGATGTGCCAACATGACTTCTCTAAATAAATTCTTACTTGGATG
>JANHJO010008002.1:313883-330919 GCA_032468235.1 Pseudoxyrhopus heterurus | reverse complement strand
TCACAGGCGCTCGTGGCCCCATTCACGCTCGCATTGCTGCAAATGTCATGGGCGCTTGTCCCTCCCACAAAATCATCCCCTTTCCCCCCCCACTCCGGGCCGCCAATCCAGAAAGGTTGGGGAACTCTGCCCTGCAAGTAGTAACTGTTGTTTTTCTCCTCAGATTAGCAATTGCTATAGTAATTACTGGAATTGATAAAGCAGAATCAAGTATCTGATATGGGGGAGGGGACCAGTGTCCATTTTGTGCGCAGAGGTAATCCCCAGTTTAAGAATAAATTCTGTTCCCAAGGTCTGCCTTTAAGGCAAATTTGTATGTAAGGAAGTATTATAATACTGTATAAATAGTATTGTGTAATTAACTTGAACCATTGTGTATTTAATTTGAATCATTGTGTATTTAACTCAGATTTTGCTAGAACAGGTTCTAGACTGAACTCTGGTTGTCCTTAAACCAGGGTGTTCTTAATCTGGGGGCATGCTGTACACTGGTGACCACTTGAAGAACCAGAGTTTCAGGTTAACCGTTAATCTGTTCTTTTTTGCTCTGATTTCCTCTGGGTTAGCGCCAAAGAGCCATTCAGACAAAACTGTTGATTGAGAATAAAGACTGATGGTATTAGTACCAGATCTATGCAATACAAGAATCAGTAGGCACACATGTAGAAGTGGAATGGTCCAGTATAGACTGGGCTCCTTTGCCAGTTCACAGCATAGCAAAATAGCAATGTTTTGAATGACACAGGTACTGCTTTCTTAATCTGTTCAGAATAGAGAATATACTGTTCTTATGAAGGGCTTCTATCCTCTTAAACAGGCCAAGCATATGCCAAAGAGGAAGACAGATTTGGAAAGAAACAGGAAGAATAAATTCTTGGTTGAAATGCAAGAGAACAGGCTTTCACAGCATCAGTTTATTCCTATGGAATGCCAGGAATTTGTTTATAGGGGGCAAAGCTCATTCACACTCCATGCTATAATACTTGTGAGGGAAAAAAAAGACCTAATAAATGCAGGATAGTAAATGCACAGAGATTATTTATGGGCATCATTAGAACTTCTAAAAGTCTCTGAAAAGACATTCCCCTCAGGAGTCTCAGCAGAGGTTGGCATGGCTACCAAGAGCTGTTCGCCATACAGCTGCTTCTCTGATCTTCACTACCACCCTCAATAACAAGGAACAAGGAAATAAATAAAACATTATTTGTTGACATTTTATCGTTTATCCACTGTATCTCTTATCTTCTTTTTTTGTAGCTGTTTATTCTGTCCCTTTAAATATTTTAATAAAAATAACACCCCTTACCCCCAAAATATAAGCAATCTTATGGAATCTGAAAAAGCTCAGAGGTTTCCTAAGGGGGTCATGCATCTGAGAAAGAGATAAAGGAACTATCTGATATTTCAGTTTTAATTCCAAATTTCTGAGGAGGATAATTCGGAGTAGTTATCTACCCCACCGTACCACTAAATCATGCAGAGATGTGTGACAACATGCAGAGATGGGTGATAACAGATTCTGAATATCTGCATGAATAGGTTTCAGTTTAGATGCATCCAGATGAACAACTGATAAAGGATAAAATATAATCACTGAAAGTTTGCATCTCAGAGGTTGAATAATCCCAGCAATGGTTCAGAGGTTGTGATAATAAAGGCCATGGATGATGATGCAATTTCAAATCCTAATAACCACCCGTAAATATGTTCCAGCTTCTATTCAGGGTAACAAGCCAAGGAAAGCCAATAAAATCCTTACAATGAGGAGAATGAAGACAGAGTAGGTATCAGCCTTTATGCTGCTATTAAAGAAGCTACAGTTCTACTGCTTGCCTTTATGAATGAAAAAGGACTAGTCGTCGCTTAATTGGGACTGGCAACTCCAGTTGTGATGTGATTGTAAAGTGCAACCTCTACATGAGCATGCCAACTTACAACAGCAGTTCTGATTCCCATCATTAAGTAAATCCAATATAGTCATTAAGCAGAACATCATGTGATTGCCATTTGAGACTTCCTGCTGGCTTCCTCACTGACTTTGTGAGAAGCCAGTGGGGAAGGTCACAAACAGTGGCCATGGGACCCTGCAACCATCATAAATAAATGCTGGTTGCTAACTGCCCAAATTGCGATCACATGACCACAGGGATGCTGCAAGAGCCACAACTATGAGGACGGCTTGTAAGTCTCCTGGTTCAGTTCCATCGTAACTCTGAATGATCGCTGATTGAGTGTTTGTTAAACAAGAGCTACCTGGACAGGGGAACTAGAGAATTTGTGTTTGAAAACAATCCTGATGGCAAGGCTGATGAAGTCTCAAGCAATGAATTCATTTCTCAGATCAATATTAGGTAAAAGTAAGCCTGAAGGAGTGAACTGCCTATGTACTTTGTATTTCTTTTATTATACCTTCAATATCAGATGTGGTCTGCCTGCTTAATTGTTTGTGCTTTGAGACCCAAAATAATTCTAGTGTTCAAGGCAATCACAGAATCTGATCAGAAAATTCAGAGGACTAATTAGGCTGCATTTATGATGTACTTCCAGAGATGGATGATTTGTAGGAACTTCACAAAAAATCAGAAATTATATATTTAAAAGTTTGAGCATCTTGAGCAGTGATATTTAAAACCTGAAAATCTTCATTCCTGGCAATAACTTCAGGAGTTCACAACACATTCATTTCTTTTGGAGGTGGCAAAGAGAATTTCCCATCAGCTCAATGTTTTATTGCCATACTTTCTCAATTACAAAATACCGGGTTTTCCTGAAAATAAGACCTATCCCATAAATAAACCCTAACATGATTTTTTTTACACGTGCCCAATATAAGCCCCCCCCCAAAATAACCCCTAGTTAAGACTCCGCCCACTCTGGGGTGCATGGGGTGGGCAAGGCGCATGGGTAAAAATCAAGCTAGGGTGGGGATGGGGCGGTGGAGCTGCCCTACTTACCTTTGGACAGTTGCAGCCAGGCCTCACACACCCCGACACTTGCCTCATCTTGCTGGTCCACTTCTTCTGCGGCTGCTTGCTGCTGCTTGCAGACGTTGCCCCCGGTCTCCGTTTCACCGTCAGAGGCCTTCAGGAAAGGCCTCTGCAGCTGATAAAAGAGCTTCGGATTGACACACACCTGAAGGCCTCTGACGGTGAAATGGAGGCTGGGGGCACCGTGTGCGAGCGGCAACAAGAAGCCATAAGTGGGCTGGCAACGGGCTCCTGTTGGGTGGGGTTGTCGATGCCACTGCCGCAAGGTGAGTCAGTGGAAGACATCCCCCCAAAATAAGATCTGGTGCCTTTTTGGTGGCAAAAAAAATGTAAGACCGGGTCTTATTTTCAGGGAAACACGGTAGCATCTAGAGTGCAGGTGGCCCCTGAAAGATCTATTGCGGATGAACAGTGCCTAACTCTGATATAAAACAAAAGTTGATAATATGTGATAACAAGTCAAATAAAAGCTGAAAATACGGTTTTCAATTACAGAGTTATTAAACATTACAGTAGAACAACTAAAGTTGAAAACTTTGAGTAATGCAGAGAATATTTAGCATGAAGGTTTGATCTTCAGGAAACTGAACACTTCAGTCTATTACATGGCAAGGTATTCCTGAATGGATTTTCCTGTTTTTGCCAAATATTATAAATTAATCATTATATTTAAAAAGAAATATAGCATGCCTAATGAGCACATTATGAATTTCTAAAGCAAGATAATTAAGTTTTGAAGGGATGCTATAAAATATTACTTCTTCAGTTTTAGTTTACAAAATTGTGGCAATTCCTTCGACACCTCTTCCAGCAAGTGACTACAACCAATGTATATCAAGAGAACATAATATTTGTAATGCCAACAGTTGCAAGACCAGTTCTCTTGATAAGACTTCCTAAATTGAACCGGCAATGCTGCATTTATGTGTTGATACAAATAATTTTCCTCAGAAGTGAATAGAAAGGGATTGTATGCTGTGGCTCAAAGATACACAACCTTACCTGCAGGATGGTAATCACCCCATTTTGAGGAAAGAACAAATAACAAACCCTTGATTCATTATCTGGCATTTATTAAAGGAGGTTCTGCTGGCTTACTTCCAAACTAGCCATGCATTTCCCTGTGTCACGGAACTGCACTTCCTGCTTTCTGCCCTTACTTTGCCCCACAGCAAGCAGAATTATTGAAACAAGGTCTTTAACCTTTTAAAACATGACGCATGATGAAATAAAAGATTAGAGAAGTGACACAGGAGGATACGATTTATAAAAAGCACTAGCTTTTTATGCTGAAGGAAGAGATATCTGCAGGAAAATACACCATCCAAATGAATGTGGGATAATACTGAAAACAAATCACTGGCAAAATCCGCAATGAAAATTAGTTCTAAATATTAAGTCATGCAGAGGCTGCTAGCCTTCACTTGAGGAATCTTTCAAGATTCTCCTTTGCCTACAATTCCAATATGTATCCTTGGAGAAACAAGTCAGATGCAAGTGACCCTCACTAAAAAAAATATACTTTCATTATTTTTCTTAAGGCTGTATGTGAGATAAACAGCAAAGATTTTAGTACAGATATGTATACATTTTAGCTATTCAGACCATCCATTTTAATACTTTAAAAACAATATGTTTGATAAGCAATACGCAGAGCCATGATAGATTAAGTCAGCCTACAAACCGCGAGTCCTTTGATCTCAGGTTGTTAAGATTTGAAAATGAAAATGCTTTTTGGCATGGAAAATGATTCTGTCCTCAAAATGTCCATTTATTTGCTCAGATTTCAAATTAACTTTTTAAACTTAAACTGTAGCTTTGTGAAAAATGGGAATAAAATTATTTTAATCACTTGATCATTTGAAATGCAAATGGAATAGATTTTTCAACCGTGATGAGGATTCATTACTAAAAGGTAAAGTGGTCAGTGAAATCCTGCATATGTGCACAAAACATTTGCTTCTCAATTCTCGCCCATTTTTATCATAAGCCAGTTTCTAAAAAATTAGGAGAACATATCAAGCAACTACCGTATGTTGCAATGCTATAGATTACCTTTAAGACATCTATTCTTAGTAACCTTGCATTGCTAAGTTCATGAGTTCCCTACATAAAGTCATTCATATACATAGTTGTTTTATTTGGGGATAAAGATGCTATTTGGAAACAGTTTGTACCCTAACATCATACAGTACCACCAGAATCTGGTAGTCAGATGCCATTATAGTTAAATTTATAGTTAAATTTTGCAATTTCCCCTCCAAATTAAAAAAAAATCCCTATTTTTATAAAATACATGATTGCTATTATATGACTCCAACTAATGCGCTTGCTATATGACTCCAACGAGTCATCACACACACAAACACACCCTCAGGCAAGGACTAGTTTGGTGAAGAAAAAAAGGGAAATTGGAAGGCATTATTCTTAATTAAATCCTTTAAAATCATGTTCACTCTTGAATATATCAGATTTCAGAGTATTAGCATACCAACTCTGCAGCTCTGCAAAGACCTGCTTCATTTTCTTAATGGAAGCATCCATCTCTTCTTTAACCACCACCCGATATCGAGACAGTGACACGGTGCATCGTTGGAGGTCTTTTACCGATTTTTCAATATTGGAACCTATCCAAAAAGAACACAATAAAGTAAAGCGTCAGTACTCCTTGCAAATTTCCCAATAATTATCAAAACTACAAATGATTTGCCATAAAATATTTGTTCATTACAAGAAAAAAGTGATTTCAAAGAAACCTGCATGCTGTTTTGAATGCCATTTCTTCCAAATATTTCTGCTAAATATTTACCAGAAAAAAATTCCAGGAATAAAATAGCAGCATTGAGTTATAAAGAGAAAATATCTAATTGTGAACAAAATTGTAAAGTTCACACTAAGATTGACTCTCCCTTTTACAGTCCAATCTGCATAAAAATGCTGTTTCCTCTAAAAGGGAAGATTTAAGGTTTAGGTACTGGTTGCAAAGGTTAGACTCTCTGCCAGCTATCTCCAAAAAAGCACATTTCCAAGCTTCTTTCTGTCACCAGAAATTCCTGGAGTGCTTAACCTCTGCTAAGCTGCTTGGTATGGTCCTAGTTAAAGCAAAAAGCTGAAACGCTGCTGCCAAGAGGCAGATGTTCCTGTCTCCTCCAAACTATGGATAATGACCATGTTTAGAATCAGGATTTTGAAAGTCTTATTTGCTGGCAGGTGTAGAAGAGAAGAGCAGAAACTAAAAGAAGGAACAGCAAGGGCTGTTGCTTCTCATTTATCCACCCAGGTTCATTGAAAACCTGGCTCACGCTATGGGGAAAAAAAGTGTGCAAAGCTGGGATAAGACATATATAATGATTATGAGGGAGAGCACACTTTTCTAAAACTATGTTATACATTACATATACAGAGTGAATCATTGAGCAATGCCAGCTAATTAAATAATCTAAGTCAACTAATTCTCATTTTATTTGTATATCCAGATGAGGAAAAAACGTAGTCTACAACCTGCCCCAAAGGATGCAATGTTTATATTAAATAATTTACAATCTTTCAGTGCTCCTTGGTAAGTCAATTACAACCCGTTGCAAGTAACTCTAGCTACCTAATGTGCTCTGCAAATTACTCCCCACTTTTAATATAATATATTATGTAAGAGCTCTCTGCAACCCAAATAAAAATAAAGGAATTCAAATAGAACTGGAAAAAATATTGTGCCCAGTGAATGCATTTATTCTCAGAGCAAGCAGGTATTATACCATCAGACTCTGTGGAATAACCTTCCCCCAGAAATCAGGACCATTTCCAGCCTGCTACCCTTCCGCAAGGCACTGAAGACCTGGCTGTGCCAGCAGGCTTGGGGGTGATGCTAGTGAGAATGTGTATTTTAATCTTTGTTTTTTATATACATCGTTTTATACTGTTTTAATCTTGTTGTTTTAATCATGCTGTACGCTGCCCTGAGTCCCTAGGGAGTGGGCGGCATATAAATTTATTTAAAATAAAATAAAATAAAAATAAATCAGGCTTGAACAGATCTGTAGCAATTTTTAATTTGGATCTAAGAATCCCTTGCAAAGTCATCATGAAACTAAATGAGAATTATCAGTGGCAGCAATTTAACATTGAAATAGGCAAGATGAAGTGATTGATCGAAATCAGGGAGGAGAGGAAGTGGCTATCAACTTCCACAGGAATCCACTCTTCATTTACCAATCCCAGTGCAGCAGCTAACATATTACTTATGTTAAAATGCAATAAATGACATGATGACAAATGATTTGTTGTTCAGATCATATTAAAAGGTTATCAATAAGCACATCAAGACAAAACAAGGATAACGTACTGAATATTTATCTTCATCTTAATATTTATGTAAAATATATTCATATATTTGCACATGAAGTATTCAGAACAAAAATGACAACTTCAATTTTAGATTCCATTTAATTTAATCGTACTGTTTCCCAAGGAATATCTGAAATGATAGACTAGGCTCTTTTTGCTTATCTCTGAAACAGCTGAAGGTTAGGCTGATCTGGTCCATGGTTACCCAATGAACTTTATGACTCAGCAAGATTTGAACAGGATCAAAGTCCTGTACTATTCACCACAGCACAACTACTAATGAGATATACACTAAGAATTACAAGCTTTAGAGTTAAAACAACTGGCACCCTATAATTATTTTGCAACAAAGAACTTAGAAAAACTAAAAAGAGAACAGAATCATGACATAGATCTGTAAATTCTACCTAGTTTTTTGTTTCCAGGGGGCACAGGGACCTCATCCAGCATTGCTAGGGATAAGGGAGCTGGAGACTGGGTGCTGGAAGCAGATCTGGAAAGTGGCTTGCCAGCATGTCTCAATTCAGGTTGCACTCTGAGGGACTGGGGATTCTGGGAAGACCGCCGCGTGCTTGCAGATTTTGGATTCAAGTTGGTTATTCCATTTTCAAACTGTAACAATGCTGAGGAAGGGAAAAAAGAGTTACTCTAAACTTCCCACCACCATAAAATAACATAAAAAAGAACAACAGGATAAGGAATATTATGTAGACTGGAATCCCAAATTTCTTTTCTAGGGTGTCTCTTTATGGTGAACATCTACCTACCTAGAATTATATCAGGGCTTGTCAACTATGGCAACTTTATAGCCTATAAACTTAAACTCCCAGAATTCCTGAGCCAATGTGGCTGGCTCAGAAATTCTTGGGAGTTAAAGTCAACAGGTCGTAAAGTAGTATAGTTGCCTACCCCTGGTTTACATGGTACCCAATTTTCCAATTCAGTACTTTCACTGCCCATGCAATCTACGGATTTCCAAATCAGATTATATAAGTAAGTACAAATTCCAGTTATCTAGTATTATTACTGTCATGCTGCTTCCATTTCTACCTCTCTCCCTGTTTGGAATCCTGGGAAGAGTCAGAGTAATTTGAAAAAGAATGATTCATCTCTTTTTGTGGCAACTACTGAATAGTGAAAGGTAAATTGTAATTGTTTGGTTATTAAATAATGAAACGTGGCAGAAGACACTACACAAGTAGAATGGAAGAAGGAAGCCTTCCTACCTATTCTGTTTTTCATAATAATCCAACAGAGAACTAACCTGCCCCATCAGGAGTCTCAGGCGTAGCAGGCTCGCTCTCCTCTAACTCTCTCGCATCAATGGAAAGTGTCTCCAAGCCTTCACTGAGTGAGTCCACAGACTCTGTGTCATTGGCCGAACCATTGATGTGGTAACCGTTAATCCCACCCTTCTCTGATGAAACTGCAGACTGTTCTTCTTCAGTGGCCGCTGGCTTGCTGGAGTCAGGAAGGTTGGCAGTTGATTCTGTGGGGGGTTTTGATTTGGTCTTCTTCTTTTTGTTCTAGAATTAAGATACCGACATTATGAGAGAAGAAACTAAGCTTAACTCTTGGTATGAAATGGAATATTATTACTATTGCCTGAATATAAAAGAATTAAATTCTTCAGCAGTCAGGACTTAGGGACGATTCCTTAAATGTTAGATGGATTTATTTAACAGCCAGAACTGACAGACTGATATTAATGAAATCATAGTGTGCAATGTGTAGCAGCCGTTTATGGAGAAAGACAGTGGCTCTAAAGGATGTTAAAAATGCTGCATTTTACCCCAAATTAGTCTGAAGGGCTGAATATTCTCAGAAATATGCACATTCCACAATTCCATACAAATACAGAAAAAAAAAAATATGCCTTGTGAAATCTTTGAAGACAGGACAATTTCAGAGTCAGGTTTCAAATAGTTAATGGGTGAGACCTTACCATCTCTTTAAGCCTTCTACATTACTAAAAGAAGCAGAATGAATTAGTGTGTGCTTGATTTTTATCATGGATATATATATGTATGTATGTATGTATGTATGTATGTACGTACGTACGTACGTACGTACGTATATATGTGTGTGTGTGTATACCTCCATACTAATCTTTGCACACAAAATCTATACAGAAGATGGTGAATGTTCCTGCATTTACCTGGGCTTTCCACAGACAAGGACAAAGAAGGAAAATGCTGGTCAGGTTAGACCTTGTTCTAACTCAGCAGAGGTCTTATATGCCATATATTCAGTGTTCCTGGGAAATCCCACACAATGTTACAGAATGCTCTAATAGCCCTAAGCAAGTACTGGATTATTTTTATTTTTTTGCTTCTCTTCCCCTTCCCCAGAGGTCTTTTTAAAAAAGTCATTCCCCCTTACTTAAACTAGTTGCATCACCTCAGTTATGCCACATGACACATAACAGGAGCTAATGGGCCATGACTATGGATTGGCTATGGATCCCTGCTGTAAGGTTGACCTTCAGCATAAATTAAATTTAAGGTTGCCAGTGTGAGGATTAATAAAGGAAAGGCTGCAACCATAAAGGTTGGCAATGAGTTTCAAGTTTCCCCCTTCAAGGGCTCTCTTTTTCATTGGGGTAGTTAGACTTTGGGGACTAGCAGGTACTGCTAGAATTTCAAGATTGTGTTGTGGGGACTAACAGTAGGATGGAGATCCCTGATCATAGTATTAAATAAATAAAAATAAAACAGAATACTCTATTTCCAAAATGACTGCAAGTGGGGGAACATCCGGCCACAAAACACCATTTATCAGAAGACAAACAGATGAGATTGGTCCTTCATACTTTAAGTTCTTACACCCTAACTTACTTTTGTATTTTTTTTTATTATGTGAGCACACTTCTAACCAAAGCAATGGAGTATCGCCACAAGAATTTTTATCTTCTAAGGTGTATAGTATCCATTGGTAAATTTAGATCATGCAAGTATTCTGTTTATATAGCAGACTCCTTTTTTAAAGAAGTGTTAAAGGAAAAGTGGGTATGGAGCCTCAAAGATACTAAGTGAAGGTCCTATAGGTGCTTTGGAACTTATAAATGGTTTACTGGGGATGCCAACTCTACATCCTTGGTGGAGAACGGAGAACCTAAGAATGAGGAACTGAAGTCTCTGGAATATCTGTCATGAAGATCAGAGATAATAACTAACAGCCTCATTATAATTCAGTGGAATATCAAAGCAAGCTCAAATCCAAACCAAGACTAACCTTTTTCTTGCCAGTTACTGTCCATTCTTTCAACACTGCAGTAGCACTACCTATTATGAAAAAAAGCACATAATTATTATGGTTCATGTGCTTCTTAGCTATACAAAACAACAATAGCAAAACATAAAGGTACATGAATAGAATATAACAAAGTAAGCTTATATTGCTGATAGCAAAAAAATGACATAAAGACAGAAAATATATGAATTTATTTTCTGGTCAGAAGATAGAAGACAGTGTATTTTGTTTTTGTTATTAAAAATATGATTGTGGTTCTTAAGGATAGACCAGGATATGCCACTGAAGTGTGAAATCTTTAAAATTTACCTTAAAAATAAACATAATAACAAAATGTTTACAAATATGTAAATATATTCTTGGAAAGAGTTTGTCATGGTGGCATAGTAGTTAGAGTGCAGTACTGCAGGCTATTTCTGCTGTCTGCTGTCTGCCAGCAGTTCGAATTTCACCAGCTCAAGGTTGACTCAGCCTTCCATCCTTCCAAGGTTGGTAAAATTAGAACCCAGATTGTGGGGGCAATAAGCTGACTCTGTAAACCACTCAGAGAGGGCTGTAAAGCACTGTGAAGCGATATATAAAATCTAAGTGCTATTGCTATCATGGTGAGACCTGAATTGCTTTCCAGAATTATTGTTGGAATTTAATACATAAAAGCTGAAGAATACTGGTCAATAAGACATTGAGTAAAAGCCAAGTTGCTAAATAGGTACTTTTAGGACACCATTTAGACAAGGTGGTTTTGTATCATAGTGACAAGGTTTCAGGATTTCTATGCTTCATAGAAGACTGTTTAAGACTGATTTATTGAAGCCAAAAGCCAATAAATGGTAGCATCCTTACATAGTTTCTGAAATCATATTTTCCAATTAATTTTAGTACCTAATGAAAGGCATTAATCCATTAGTTCATTTCAGTACAGAACGATTTCAGAAAAAAATGCTTCCCTAATCTAGGCCCTAAAATGTTGAATTCTAGGTTTAACCAGAAAGTCTTGTTTTCAGAAGTCCGAAATAGATTGTG
This sequence comes from Pseudoxyrhopus heterurus, assembly GCA_032468235.1. Classification (NCBI taxonomy): domain Eukaryota; kingdom Metazoa; phylum Chordata; class Lepidosauria; order Squamata; genus Pseudoxyrhopus; species Pseudoxyrhopus heterurus. Next base: position 319,316 of record JANHJO010008002.1, on the reverse strand, counting down.
AAAGAAGTCATAGGATAAAGCCACATTTAGAATAAAGAATGAAACCTTTTTTTTAAAGCTATGAAAAAGAATTATATTGTTTAAAAAAGAGATGCACAACACCTTCTGGGTTAAGAACACACAACAATAAAAAGTGGTGTGTTAAATCACCTCAAAAAAACATTAATTTCATTTTTAATTAAATTAGTATGTTACTACCATGTTCTCCCCCTTCTGGTACAATTAAAATGACCATCTGATAACAACCTTTGGTATTTCTGGGGCAGCACTCAGAGCTTGCAAAGGCAGCATATAAACTTCATAAGTAGTTCCTGCTGAGTCTCTCATTAGGCAAGGAAAACTTCAGTTTCAAGTGTTCCCATGAACATGCATAAATGAGTTATGGAGAAAATTTGTGAATGTGCTTTGCTACTGGAGAACACAGAACTCAGTGTCTAAAGCGGAATTTTAACTGAGCGGACAGCACATTTTTCTCCACCCCAGGCAACCATTTTTAATCTTCAACAACAAAAATAGAATTTAGAAAGGGCAGACATTTTATATTTCCTTCATAACTTACCTTGATGTAGAGAGATTAAGTCTCATGTACTCCAAGTATCATACAAAACAAATAAGTCCTGTGCCTTAGTTACATATCTTAAAACACCACAGTATCAGAAAATGAAGGAATGTATAAATATATTTTAATAATTATTTAGCATTCTGTAATTGCATTATAGTAAGATTGCATGTTAAATAATAACCCACTGCTTTTTTCCCCATCATATTCATTTTTTGAGGCCTGCCAGAAAACATCTCAGGTAGGAACTAAGAACTTACCTTCCATGAAAGCCTGTACAGTTCGATCTACACAATTATCAAAGTGTTGCAGCACTAGGATAATCTCATTGTTGCTGCGGTTAGGGACTATCGCTCTCACAGCACTAATCTAGAAAAATGAGATATGCAGGTCACACGTTAGCCACTTACTTCCCAAACAAATATGTGCAACTGCCAACACAGGAGGAAAATTAAGTTTCTGTTCTCCTAAATTGAAGTCAGTTTCGTTTTTACTCTGGGAACAGCCCATTCATTTTTCCTCTGGCAGCCTGTATGTAATGTTAAACTCATTTCAAGCACTTACACTAGAGCTGCAAGCAATATGAGCCTACAGCATGAGTAAAGCCTTCCAGCTTCCACTGGTTAAGATGTCACTGAAAAGCAAATATTATGACTCAATATGCTCTGAAACAGTCTAACCAGAAAACTTATCCCCCAATCAATAGCAGCTAAAAAAAGAAGAGGAAAAATAAATGTTCAGCCATGAGACAACAAGAGGCAGGACAAGAAGCAATGGATGGAAACTAATCAAGGAGAGAAGCAACCTAGAACTAAGGAGAAACTTTCTGACAGTTAGAACAATCAATCAGTGGAACAACTTGCCTCCAGAAATTGTGAATGCTCCAACACTGGAAGTTTTTAAGAAGAGACTCGACAACCATTTGTCTGAAGGGTTTCCTGCATGAGCAGGGGGTTAGACTAGAAGACCTCCAAGGTCCCTTCCAAGAAAAGCTATCTGTCAATCAATGGTTGCAATTGTGGAAGATACCACTTCCAATAGTAAAAGGGTCATAAGAAAAGTTAAGAACATATTGTAAACTTAAATTTTCTCTGCATGCTCTATTCATACTTCAAGGGAGTCATCATAGTTTCTGATTTTCAAAACAGTATTATACTATTTTCAGCTGTTAATGAAGTAACTGTTAAGATATTACTTACCTTTTCTTTCATATTTTCAAAGGTACCTCCTTGGGCCATCACGGTGTTTGACTGCACATCAAAAATAAATCCTGACAAATCTGAAGAATCAGAAAGAGATGAACGTTCAGAATAAGAGGCAGCAACAAGGAAGTTCAGAGAGTAGCTGCAGTTATAGATTGTTCTGTGCAGAATCATATATAGGCTGGAAATTATGCTAGAATAACTCATCCAATCCCTGAAAGCAATAACTTGCAGGCACACCCCCTTGGGAGAGGCAGAAAGCGTATCAGTTTCACCTGTTGAACACCACAGCATTAGTACATACTTTTTTGAAGCAGGCTTCTGAAACAAACAGTTCTGGCAATATTGCAAAACTAGTCAAATATTAAAATGTGCACTAGAAAAGTATTAACTGAATAGTTTTCAAAGTCAGAAATTCAGACTTCTATGTCCCGAGGCATACTGAAGTTCTTCTTAATGTCTATCACTAGATTCTATATAATTTTCAGGGTAATTCTATTTTTAGACCAGAATTATAGCAAGCTGTGTTTCCTGCTAGCTGTAAACATTTCTTGGCTATTCTATGTTCCAAGGCAGCACTGCTGATTAGTCATTAGTTGATTGCTTGGGAAAAACTCATCGTCCAATGCTGATACGTATAGCTGAGGTCATTGTTAATAGCAGTGAGGAATCAGTTCTTACTTTCAGGATTGCTGGATAAAAATGACTGGGTTTTTAACTGGCCTCCATTGATTCCATACCCAGTTCTACTATGCTCTTCTCAGCTCACAAAAAATATAAGTTACGTAGCAGAAGTACAAATTTTACCCCTGAGGTAAAGATACCCTTCTCTACCTCAAAGATGGCACTGGCCCACTCAGCTAAGATCAGAATTCAACATTTAAAGCAGTGGCATGTGTAACAATAAGCTGGAATCCACTATCTTTGATTGAAACTCAGAGCCGGAATACCAGATTGACTATGTAGTTTATCAAGAGACACACTAGTTCTGTTTCTTTTCTAACCCATTTATTTTTGGGAATAATTTGAAATTCTTCTATATTAGCAACCCTAAAGGAAAAACTCCCAGAAGGATCACAAAAGCAATGAATGAATTAAAGCTTTTTCAAATTGGCAATATAGAATCATTTATGACAACTGGATCAATTTCAACACAATACATTTCCCCCCCTGCTCTTTGCTAATACAAAAAATAAGGTACCAAATCTACGAACAAGAATCCACTTCAGCTCCAAGACTTTACTTAATATTGAATATTGCCTCCCTCATCTGGTTATATAAAATGCAGGATTTTTGTAATGCATTATTAGGTCTACTGGTTATTATAATTTTCATGAAAAATGATTAGATATTCTGCTTTTATACATGCCACCAAATAGGGATATTACAGGTCTATCTTTTTATCAGTTTTAGACCTAGAAGCAAATGAGTTTCTTGATGACTTAAATATCTAGTTGGTGATGCAGAAATCAGTAGTACAGCAAATGTAACTTGAGATATTTTATCTGAAAATTCTTTAAAGTCTCCAGATCTAAAATTCAAAGTTCAACCAGAAAGTAAACATGTAATATTCACACTTCTTTCAATGGTTATTCAGAGATGCATTAGTTTGATGTCTCTTTTAATTTTAACAAACATTGCTCTGTCATTTCAATTGCATGAGGCATTCAATGAAATATTACATGAGGAATAATGGAATATTATTTGCATAATGCCTTTATTCTCTCCAATAACGACTTGAGGTCGTCTTCCTTTACAAAAAAATAGTTGAAAAAGCAGTTTGAGGAAATCAATTATTTGTTCCTCTTAGATCATTAAAAAAAATCTCAACTTGTTTGCTAACATAGATTTAACAGTCCTCTTTTCACAAAAATACATTTGCACCATAATGACTACAAAATTAAGAGGTCAAGCATGTATTTTATTGCTTTAAAACAGGGGTATCCAATCTTGGCAACTTTAAGACTTATTGACTTCAACCCCAGAATGTCCCAGCCAGGCATTACATCTCTTTATTAGATAAGCATATGCAGGCAGTTACCACAAGTAATTCACATTCAGATTATCATTCAATCATGTTTCCTAAATACTAAAATAATTATTAAAATAACTAAAATACTGGAAACAACCTATTCACCATAGCAACAATGTTTGTTACTTGCTGATTGCATTCAAATAACCAATTATTCTGACACTATTTTAATAAAATAGTGTCAGAATAAACCTTAAGAAATAATTGGTGTTAGCAAGAATTTAGTCAGCTGTTCCCAATCCTTTTCCCCAAGCTCCTTATTAAGATGAAACCCCAAAATGGAATCTTCTATCAAAAATAATGCCATCAAGGTAACATTAGTGGCATTTTTGCTTACTTCTAATTTAGTATGCTAGAAAATAGACTGCACATTAATTTGTAATCATGTTAAATATATAAGACATAGTATAGTCATGTCTTATAAATTTAACATGAACTATGATTACAGATGATCCTACCAACCTACCACGTCAGCATTATTAAAATTGCAAAAGAAAACTTTCCATATGTGATTGCCAAGGTACAGATCTCAAGATGTGAATGCAGTGTGGAATTTCTATCTATAAAAAAAAGAGCATATGGAGAAAAAACAGCGAGCTCTTCTTTGTTCCATAGCTTGTGCCATTTTCTCTGTTCTGAAAAGAATGGATGGAACAGCGGGAAAACTAAAGTATTTAAAATGGCCCTTAACATTTTTCTTCAAAGATTGTAGTTTGAAAATTGCTGCTGTAGGCTACACAGAATTTGTTCATAATATAATCTTGTTATATATAGGAAGATGCAGGAGATGTGAAGATGTGCACAGTGTCTTGTCCTACATAGTGAGCTATCGGGATTTTAAATCTTGTCTATCCTGCACATTGCTGTGGATTTTTAGATGCAAGTCTACTTCTGAGACTTCACAATAACCACGACAAACTAACCACATACCTCTATCAGGTCAACTGTGAACTAAACCTTTGCTCCTTGGTGACACTTCCATAAAAGACAGAGCAACCTGACAAAGTGAAGAAAGCCTGCTTCGCTTGCCAAGAGATGCTTGCCAAGAGATGCTTGCCTAATAGGATGACTATTTAGTCATCCCATTTATTTCCCAATTACTCAGTAGCAGCACTCCATAGAAAATAGCATATCATAGACTGAACAATGAAGGGAAAATTAAAGAAATAATCCTTCGGGGCTATTTTATACCACAGAAGAAAAACTTCACTTAATTAAACATACCTAAGTAGGAATTGCTAGAAATTCAAGCACCTTCTTTTCAGTTCATTATTCAACAAACCCCTCAAGAACTAACTGAAAGGCTTATCACAAAATACTTTAAGAGCAAAATCATAATAATCTCATGGGAGGCTCCCACCCCCACTCTGTCCCCAGCCCTCTATGGTTCTGAGGCCAAATATAAGGAAAATGGGAAAGAACATTAGTTGGAATTACAGCTAATGGCCTACTATGTCCAGAAAGTTCATTAAAATCTGTATAATAGTATGAGTTGGTTTGAAACTCAACATTAAGAAAACTAAGATCATGGCATCCGGCCCTCTTAATTCTTGGCAAATAGACGGGGAAGAAATGGAGGTAGTGACAGATTTTATTTTCCTGGGCTCCAAGATCAATGCAGACGGGGACTGCAGCCAAGA
>JANHJO010008002.1:295964-313783 GCA_032468235.1 Pseudoxyrhopus heterurus | reverse complement strand
GGACAGGAAGGCCTGGAGGAACGTTGTCCATGGGGTCGCGATGGGTCGGACATGACTTCGCAACTAACAACAACAATAGTATGAAGGTTTCTATAAACCTGGCTTCCTCACTGACTTTGCTTGTCTTCAGACCTCAAAAGATGATCACATGATCTTGGGGACACTACAACTGTCATAAATACATGCCAGTTGCCAAGTGTCCAAATTTTGATCACGTGACCAGGGGATGCCGCAACGATTCTAAGTGTGAAAAATGGCCACAAGTCACTTTTTTGAGTGTCACTGTAACTTTGAACGGTCACTAATTGAAAGGTTGTAAGTTGAGGACTATCTGTAATTAGGTTTGCATCCTTTATCTTTTAAACAGCTTTCTGGTTTCCATTGTGGAGAGTAGACAGTCTTGTTAATATAAGGCTTTCAGAGGGCATAGGTTTGGCATGTGGCCTTGTCCAATTTATTTCCTATATACAACTTAGGTGCTAGAAGCCCTGAGCGATTCATTCTCTCATAGTAATCTATACGTTCCACATTCAGATGTCCATGTAACATTAGCTGTCTGTATGATTAACTATTGCTAATGGCATGAAAGACTCAAGAGACAAGCAAGGCATCTTCGCAGTTATACTGAACTTCAGTGACACTTCAGAACTATAAGACTGCTTCCAGCAAAGATATGATTCCCATTGCCAATTGTATTTATACAATAATCTGCAGCATGAAAAATCAACATTTTTTTTCAATAAACTGAGATTCTTAGGTCTTACTTTAACTGCTAAGGAAAATATTAAACATTAGTTCTGTCTGAAAATAATATTCAGTATAAGTCATTAATACAGGTAGTCCTTACTACCTTACCACTACAATTGAGCCCAAAATTTCTGTTGTTAAGTGAGACATTTGTTAAGTGAGTGTTGTCCCATTTTACGACCTTTCTTGCCACAGTTCTTAAGTGAATCACAGCAGTTGTTAAGTTAGCAACATGGTTGTAAAGTGAATCTTCCCCATTGACTTTGCTTGCAAAAGAGATCACAGGACCCACAGCAATGGTTATGATCCAGTTGCCAAGCATCTGGATTTTGATTATGTGATCATGGGGATGCTACAAAGGTTGTAACTTAAAAAATGGCCATAAATCACTTTTTTCAGTGATGTTGTAACTTTGAATTGTCACTAAATGAACTGTTGTAAGTCGAGGGCTACCTGTATAACATGGGACTGCATTTGCTGTCCTTCTGTTGCTCTACCGAATTCTACAATTTATGTGCAAATATATTCTCTCTTTAGAAAGGAAAAAGAGTGAATTTGAGCGTATGGGGTTACATTTGTTTAGAATTCTAGAATTTTTTAGAAATTTTAAATCTCCATTTCAGGGAGTTTAGTCTTAAAAAAGTGAGCAATATTTATAGATATACAGTTATGCAACCCTAAATTCAACAAGAACTGCAAGGTGGACAGCTGTTTTTCTTTGTAACAACTTTCCTGTGCAGCTAAAAACAAATACTAAAACTCTTCTAAGTGAGAAATTCTGATGCAACACAAAAGAGTTATTGCTAATAAAAACAGAAAATATAGCTGCAAATTCCTTTTTAAAAGATGGACCATAATTTTCATTGTTCCATGAACTATAGTCATGACTAAGTCAACACTGTAGTGTGATTTTTGCAGTTGCTTTTTCCATAAACTCATTTTTTTTCAACAAGGGAAGATAAAAACCTAAATGTAACCAAACCCGTTGTTCCATAAAACAATTGTGGAGTAGGCAAATTAATTACAGTTAACGACATAATCTAAAACACAACTGCTCTCAGAAAAATAAGATTACATAAAATTCACCCTTTTGTCAGAAATTGAAATAAGATTATTTTGGAGTATTTTTTTTTAAAGATGGCACTAAATGGCATTTTTTCAAAATATTTCTAGAAAGGAACTGTAAGTTGGGGGTGAAGAGAATGAACAGATGTAGGAGTGGTGGTTTTGGATACAGCTGAGGGTCTTTAACGGACGTCTCTGGAGCTGGTTGAATGTGCCAGTGTGAATGAGGTAAAGTTGCATTTGGTGAAGCAGTGCCTTGGGTAGATATTGGAGATTTGGAAGAGAGCAAAAATGGTCATCAGGAAATTCAATTCATGGTGCTTTACCATGATGGAATGCAAGCTTCAGGATCAAGAATTTGAAACTGGAGGAAAAATACTAGCAACTTCCTGTCCTGGGTAATTCCTGTAGGACTGTGGCTGGGTGTCAGTGGAGCTTCATTTACTTCTAAGCATTTTAGGAATGGGACAACAGGGTCAAGATATAATGCCCTAAGTCTAGTGGAGGCTTCATGGGCTTAGCAACTGAAATGCTAGAGTTGTTTACAGCTCAGGTTGAGCCTCCTGGTAACATTGGAATCCCTCTGAGAATTCTATCAATAGAATGACTGAAGGGCATGGCACTGTCTTATGGGCAGCAGAAGAAGTGAATTGGGTCAGCAGCTTGAGGGGGGGCCTCCACTTATAGTGAGATGTCAGGGGCTATGCCAGGGTACATTAATAAGGTGTATCCTTGCAACAGGAAAACTTGGAGGAGGGATTAGGATGACACTAGAAAAGTGGTAGGTGCATGGTTGGGTTCCAGTATGAGTGACTTTGCCATATTGCTGGTGGTCTGTAGGTGCTGAAACTGTGCAAAAAGTAGCTAAAAATATTTGATATTATACGGTGGGAGGATTTCAGATGAAGGGGAAGGGGAAATGTATCCTGATTTTGGTAGGATAGGATAGGCAACGGTAGGTATGCCAAAACAGTGAAGGAGGGCATGACTATTTGTTTTTACTTCTGGCCTAGTGGCTTCGCACCTGAGTAGCAGAGTTGGTGGAATATTGACCTCAAAGTACTGGTTTTCTGCTAGTTATTAAAACTGAAAGTATTTTGTACTGTCCTTTGGAGGCTGATGTGACACCATCCGTTTATTGATTGGCACATGGGATTGGAACCATTATTGGTTTTAGTTATAAATAAATGCATGCTTTTAAGTTAATCACAAAGAATACAAAATTAGCATTTTTTACAATCTAAACTGCTTGTCTTTGTAACTTATCAAGACTATTCAGCTGCAGCTCAGAGCAAAACTATATTTGAAAACAGTTTCCAATTCCATCAAATTACAACTCGATCTACTTATTACAAGTTACAGAAAGGAACATGACACATTAGGGAGCTGCAAATTCTATTACTAGATTTAAAAAAGAGGGTAAACTGGAAAACAAAATAGCTACCTTCCAGAGGGCTATTTATATTAGGCTGAAACAGAAAGCCTTTTCAGACAAATGTCCAATATTAATACATTTACTATACACGTCAGAAAAATTCTCCCAGGATCTAAACATGTGGATTGTTTCAATTTTCATCTGTTTTTCAGACTTTTGGCCAAGATCAAATGTAGCACTTGCAAGTTTCATACAGACACCTCTCATAAGCAATTTTCCTGATTAAATTCTTAAAAATACTAGTCCATTCAATCCCCACAGAAATTATTTTTAAGGATTGCAACTGAGTTCTGAAATACTTACCCAATGAGTGTGTCAAACTTAACAACAAAAAAACCACTCAAAAATTTTCTGCTGCAGAAATCTCATCCACATCTTTTGTAACTTGCAAAACATATTTACATTCTTTCTTTCATATAGGACTCTAGATTCTGTTCAATATCCTACTATATACTCAAAATACTCAAGTAGGTTGCCTGTGGAGATTCTCAATCATCCATGTCATGGTTATCCCAAAGGTGCTTTTCCAAAAGGCAACTGGACTTTCTTGGTTTTTTTTCTGTGAAAATGTTTTGCTTCTCATCTAAGAAGCTTCTCCAGTTCTGACTGAGTGGAGGGGAATGGAAGGATTGACTTTCTTTACAGTCTCAGAGTGCTAGCAACGAGATGACTTGCAAAAATTATAAATCTTTCCATTCCCCGCCAGTCAGTTTAGAACTGAAGAAGCTTCTTGGATGATTTTCAAAGGAAAAAACCCCCCCAAAGAAAGTCCGTTTGCCTTTTGGAAAAGCGCCCTTGGGAAACTCATAGGCTTTCATATTATATATTGAGCTCTGAATCCCTATTTTAGTTACTAATAAAAGAAGATACAAGTTTTCAGGTTACTTTCTAAAATGGTCTTCTATTTGCCTGAATAACAATCTGCTTGTTAAAAACTCAAAAACTGGCTAGTGCCTGGTGTCAGGTGACTTAGTTATATGTTAGAAGAAAACTACAGAAAAATATATAAAGTCAAACTGCATCCAGCTATTTTAAATAATATTTTGAACAAGGCTAAGTTAGCTACTTCAAATTCCTCTGTTCTGCTTATGTAAATTTTGATCTTTTTAAAAAGATTTTTTTATTCTGCCTTTGCTTTATTATAAAAAAGTTGGAGAACATACCTAATACTCCTTCCTACTCTTATTTTCCCCACAACAAAAACACTGTGAGGTGGATTGGGCTGTGAGTGAGTGACTGGACCAAAGTCACCCAGCCAGCTTTTATGCCTAAGACGGAACTAAACTTAGTTTCCTGGTTTTAGGCCAGCACCTTAACCACTGCCCCAAACTGGCTTTCTCATTTAGTTTAAATTATTTTAAATATTTAGCCTCAGTTCTTTTACAATGAGAAAACAAAATGCCACAAAATGGTTCAGCCTATAAAAAAAATGACACATTTTAACAAGGAATTCCATTAGCAGAGGGTGCTATGTATGGCAAGACGACAGCTAAAGTTTGTAAACTACAGTAGTTTACAACTTTTCTAAACTAAAAGCCTTAAACAAAAGTCTTCAGGGCAGTAGAGGCTATTGATTGTGGAATAGAGAGTATCGGGGCCCCATCAGTGTGTGATGGCCTGGATGTCTTATCTGCTGCACAAAAATGACTTACAGATAAGTCCAGTGTATGATTTGCCTACACCTAAGCCACAGTATTTGATATAGGATATGCCAGAGTTGTCCCTGGGAATGGGATCTTACTTCTGGAGGGCTTCTAATTCTTGTTGGCAATTATTTTCTGCAACATAATCCAGCTGAAATTTGCTTTGTCTGGATGTAAGAATGAACAGCGCTTTCTAAAGGAATATTGTGCAGCAGTCCCACGTAAACGTTCCTAGATGGCTTTAGTGTAGAGATGGCTTTAGTGTAGAGGTGGTTCTAGTGAAGTCGTTCACAATTTCCGGTGTGCCAGGTTGAGTTAGAATTACACAGATAATTTGATGCATGCACTGACCCCCTTGGAGATCTTGGTCAATGCTTTATTTACTTATAACATATATATGGCTGCCCAACTTGGATGCTACAATCATGGGCAGCTTATAAGACCTATGTAAATTAGAGTAGATAAAATGATTCAATTGAAATAACCAACTCTTGATAAGCAATCAGGAATTCGCAATTAGTGTTGTCTTCCAGATAGAGACTCCCATCTTGCTGGCTTCAATTCTTGAGGAAATAATCAGGTTTTTAATGACCTTCTAAAAGTCAACAGATTCAAAGTCCAATATACAATTGGGGGACATTGTGTCTGGATCAAAGCAGTCCATGTGGAGTTATTGGAACCAAACTGATTAGGACTGAATTCCTCTTTCTGTTCAAGCAGATTCTGCTCAATTTACCAAGTTATTCTAATCATTTGCTAATTGGATTTTCAGAAGGAAATAAGAGGTAGTAAGAGGAAGTAAGAAGAAGTATCATTCCCTAACTTAGTGAAAGGCCCAATTCACCTTAATCATGAAGGTCAGGCTTTTCTCCTTTGCTGTCCTTGGTAGATTCCAGGTTGGGTCCCAAATCAATCACTTTTCTTGCTTTAAAGCTCCTGAGACATGTTTGATTACCACTTAGAAGGATACTTAATCTGAACTACGTATATTCCAAAGAGAAATTGACAGTCTGGGATTACATCAGTTTCAGAATTGTAAATCTCTCTTCTTTTTTTAGAACTCGTGGGAAAAATGTACCCTACATCAGCTTATGATTAATTCATCTTTTAAAACATTTGTGATGCAGCAAGATGAATTCATCTGAATAAAATTGCAGGATGGCAATATACACATTAAAACATATTCTGACACTAATGGTTAGCAGCTCCTGAATTACTATTATTACCGGAAAGTGTTTGGGAAGATTGTAAACTCAAGTATTTTTTAAAAAAAGACCACAGAAGAACATTATGAAGATAGAAACTGGTAATTTGCAAGAGAAACGGATGAAACAGAATACCCTACTTTAACTAAGAAGCGGGTTAACATTTTAAAGAATGTTAAATATGTCTCTGGAAAATGTTTCATAAGGCTCAATATAAGTTATACAGAATGAGAGAATAAAATGATAGAAAACACACTGAAGTGTAAGTTTTGGGCATGCTCTATTCAGTATGTATGTATGTATGTATGTATGTATGTATGTATGATTTTATTAATTGAAGTGTAGCTGAAATACACTACCATGAAATACATTACCATGAAATACACTAAAAATACTATCTGAATAAACAGATATAGAATTAAATAAAAATGCAAAATAAAAACTTCATATAAACTATAAAATACTATTGCATGTAAACTAGACAGCAAGATAGTCATTCAAAATCTTAAATAATGCAAATTAAAATGCAATTAAGAGTCCATTAAAACATCTCATAAAATAGAAAGGTACTGTGCCAGAACAAACTAGTGTGATCTTGTGAAGGTGATGAATACATGACTGGAAGTAAAGATCTATGTTTAATTATAAAAGGGCTAATACAGATGTCAGAGAATACAAATTGGTATCATCTAGATTACGGTATGTGTATACTAAAGGTCTTTTCTGAATACTGTATGTAGTTTAAGTACAAGTTTATTGAGATACACATATGGCAAAGAGATTAACATAAATCTAAAGGAATGATTGGTCTCATCATTTGTGCTGTAAGACTGAGAGAATTAGTGAAGGATACAAGGGGCAATAAGAGGCTCTGAATGTCAGATGGATCATCAAATGATTGAGGCCCAGAGATGCAGTTTTTCAGGAGCAATACCAGTTATTTGGAATAGCCTTCCACCGGACATAAGACTGTTGCCTATTACTGACTGCCTTTCAGGAGACGCTACAAACCAAGCAAGCTCTTCTGCAGACCATCTGGTAATCCAACAGTTGTTGTTGGACTGTTGTGACTACTGCTGCTGTGTCATTTTTATTTTGTATTTTTATCTATTATTTTTATTATCTTTCTTACTGCGTTCTGGTACCATGGTGAGGTAAAAGGTTATATGGATAACAAAAAAAAAAAAAAGATTTACAAGAGAATGCTGCAAAAAATAAAAATGAAAGGTGTTGTATAATGTTATAATCAATGTGTAGACAAGTCTTTGTCCCCGCTTTTACTGTCAAAGCTGCCAGCTCAGACATTCAAATCAGCCCCATCTTTGTCCCAAGCAGAAACATACAGGGTATGGCATATATGCAGATGCCCTTCCCCCAAATGTAATCCTTTTTATAAATTAGAAAAAAAGATTTCTCCTTTTAGAAACTGAGCATAAGTTGCTGGACACAAGTGAGATTTACAATCTTCCCCCAGCCTCAGATTTAAGAATTTGCAGGAAGCAGGATTACTGAAGAATAACATATGTTCCAAGGCTAATCTATTCTCTAGAGGAATAGAGGAAAATTAACTAAGGACAACACTCTTTAGTTTATTTCCTGCTAGTTCATCCTTTGTGGTTTCTGATATTTATGTTTTTTATACATGCTTAGTACATTATTTTATGCACTTCTTCACATCAGAGCTGGTTCTATATTAGAAGCAGATCTTTATGATTCACTTAGAATCATATATTGTTCTATGGGAGTTTCTTTTAAGATGCTTTCTGTGATTTGTATTTGTATTTCTTTTAAGATGCTTTCTGTGATTTGTATTTTCTTCTCCAACAGGAAAGGTTTTGGAAGGGGCTATTTGAAAAGGAATTTCTACATTCTCTTTTTCTGTCCTCTGGGAAGATAAGCAGTAACTACTAAGCAGCTATTCCAAAGCAGGAAGAAGGGGCCAGGTTGTGTAAATCCAGAGGGTTTTTGAGAGGAAAGATTTCCAATGTTTAGACTCAGCCCTGCCACTACAAATGTATTTACAGAAAAAAGCTGCAAACAATCTTGCTCTGTCATCATAGAATAAGAGAGTGTTGTTTAAAAGAAGCAGAGAAAATACAGAGCAGTTTTGAAAGCAGTAAATGAAGGTTAAAAGTGTTAACATGAAAACAAGAAAAAATATGAAAAGGGATAAATACTGTGAAATTGTTAAAAAAAATGGTAAGGTTGCTGATGTAGGTGGCATGCCTGGAAAAATGTAAAAGTATAGATTTGGTTTTTTCATGGAGTGTTGTGTAATTTATTTAACATGTGTGAGAAGACTATGTCTGTGCCCTATGATTGGAAAAATGCCACTGTTGTTCTTCCAATTAAAAGAAAATAGGGCAATGTCAAAAAAAGAGTAAATGTGAAAACTAGAGGTGGATTAACTTCAAATATAACTGGAAAGATGTGGGTAGAATTCTGATTCTGATCACAAGCAAAATTTGGAATTCCTGTCAGGATAGTGTGTATTACACATCATATATTTGTTCTTTGGTCGCTGAGAAGTGTACAAAAGCGAACATTTATTGCATATTTGTTGATTTAAAGACAGTGTAGAAGTGTGCTGGTTGCTTAGGAATGTAAATGTAACTTTGTAATTTTTGAATTGTTAGCCAAGAACCTAAATAACCTGCAAATAGACTGTATGATGCAATGTGGAATATGGACTTATATGTATTTAAAACCAAGCTAATTGTATTTGACAGTGGAATCAGAATGAACAATTCCAAGTTATAACTTAGTGGTAAAAAAACCCAGGGCAAATAGAATGAACCTGTAGGAATAAAATACAAAAAATATGTATGTAGGGTCACAAATGAACATGGTCTATATACAAAAGGAAGCAATTAACATCGCCTCATTATTTGTTTACTATTTCTTACTTTTCTGCAATTTGCACAATGGTTTTCCTAAAAGAGAATAAAATGAGCATGTATGAACAAGAGAGTACTCAGTTACATATTATTACAACCAATGTCTAGTACTTGTTATTAACATTCACTAAGTGTATATATGAAAAATTTCACTAAGGAAACCTGACTTATTACAGCTTCCCATCACAAATAATATACAGAATTGAAACATTAGAAATTGCATCCATATACGAGATGACTGTTTTCTACCTAAAAATATGTCTGAAACAAGACCAAATCTTTGCTGGTTCATAAAAATTAGGGTTTCTGCACCTACAACCCAATACAACTTGTGTTGTGTTGTGGGGAAAAAACAATTAGAAATAAATAGTAAATAAAGCAATTAGACAATATAAATCAGAGCTAAAACAATCATAGCTTAAGAATATGATTAAAATATAAATTCATATGTTCTTTCTAAACATTATAGCACAGATTATTAACTCAACCATAATTTAGCTTTAAGGACACTGGAAATAGTAATTTGAACCAAATGTCTGGTCTAGAAGAGCCAAAAATCTTTTTTCCACAGGATGAATAGTGTAACAATTTACAGCTGGAAGTAGTGCACACAGCCAACTTAGCAATTTGTTCCTAGCCATTGGAATTCAGGGACCTGAATACAACTTGCAGATCTATACTTCAAATCAGCTACAGTTCTATAAGATACATCAGTATCTTACTGTAAGATTCTGTAGGATCAACCTAGTATGCAGAAAGACCTCTTGTGCATTTGAAAAACAATCAGCTATGTCTACCATTGAAAGAAAAATGTCCTTACTAATATGCAAGAAAAAGGGAGGGGGGAAAGCAGGGGGGGGTTTCTACTGGTTCGGACCGGTTCACCCAAACCGGTTGTTAAGGTCGGGTGGAGCCAGCAAACCGGTTCGGTCGGATTTTTTGGGGAAAAAAAAAATTGTTCACCCGCCGGGACTCTGTGTTTTCAGCACAGCTGATCAGTGGGGAAGTGTGCCTCAGCTGTTTTCCCCCCTAGAGGCTGCTGCAGGAAGTTTGTGTTCAGCAGCCCCTCGGTGGAAAAACAGCTGAGGCAGGCTGCTGCGCTGATCAGCTGTGCTGAAAACAGAGCGAATCAAGGTAGCTAGAGCGTCCGGGCACGTGAGAGGGCGAAAAAAAATTATTATTTTTTACAAACACCGACCGAACCAGTTGAAACTCACCCCTGGGAGAAAGGTACATTTTTTGGACATAAAGCCAGCTGTAACCAAGCTATTCCATTGCAGCCTCTTTGAAAGATGGTTGCATAAAACATAAGAGGGGAACCAACTCATGCCAATTTGGGAAGAGGTGGGAGCAACCAAATCATTTACTCGGCCCTAGGATATTTCTGAAGCTTGGGAACAGCTATAGTTTTGGAATCTATAATTGATCAATCTAGCCATTTCAGCTGAAAGTTATTCAATAGGACTGGTCAATAAGCATGCTAATTATTCAGATCAGAGCACTTCCAGCAAAGTTGAAACACAGAATGCTGCAAACATATCTTCCACATATTCATAAAAGCCTTAATAGACTCTTAGTCATTGTTTTGAATATAATTCAAAGTGCTAGTTTTGATCTTTAAAACCTGTCCAAATGTCATGTTAACGCAAACATACAGAGTGAACCTTGAATCTTGACATATTATCAGTAGCATCCAAGAGAGGGCAGGGAAATGAAAAATACATGATATCAAGGGGGGGGAAAGTCACCAGCAACTTTCATTTGCAAAACCTGCATAAAATAAAATAAAATGTTTTTGCAGACATACTTCTCATACAATCTCTAATTAATATTAACAAGCAGATATAGATGTCAGTTTTCAATAAGATTTATTGTTCCTAAAGTTAAAAAAAAGGTAAAGGCTTCCCTCTCCAGTTGTGTCCGACTCTAGGGCGCAGTGCTCATCTTGACCAAGGGAGCCAGCGTTGTCTGAAGACATTTTCCGAGTTCAAGTGGCCAGTGTGGCTATATACCAAAAGTGCATGGAACACTGCTACCTCCCCACCAAAGTGGTACCTATTAATCTACTCGCATTTGCATGCTTTCGAAGTAGTAGTTCTTAAAATGATACTGACTTCTCAGGAAGACAGAATTCTGCCTAGAGAGGTGCAATTCCTCAAATGAGGCACAGAGAACAGTCAACTCTCTGCCATAGCAGGTCTTGCAGTTGTTAGTATTGACGATTCTGAACCAAAGCTAGACTCTTCATGTCTACCTTAGTTTAAATTCCTAACACTAGGAAGTCTCACGTTTTTCAAATGCTAAAGACATTCTTTCTTTGATTTGAGAAAGGGGTGAAGGATTATGTTTTAGAAAAGTAATCTTATATCTATTTAGCAAGATGTGAAGAGGATTTCTCTTCTTTAGAGACACATAAGAGAACAATTAGAGAAAACTCCCTGATTTTGATGAATGGCTTAACACTGACTAAATTCCCATATTTGATAGCAACATATTATATAGTCCTTTTTCTTAGTTATACTACCTCTATATTAAAGCTTACCTTTTTGGTTTTGCTTCTTAGACATAATAGCTTGTCTTATTTAATGTCTGAGTACACAGCAAAGAATATGGTTCCTCAAGTATGAAAGTAGCAGATGTGATTCAAGTACTGCTTTGCATCCAGGCAGGAAATGGCAAATATCTGCTCAGAGACAGCAACCTCCCCAGCTCCCAAGGCAACTGGAGAATTGTCAAAATCCTGCTAGCTGAAGACTGTAGATTCTTTCTTTTAGCACCAATCTTCTGTCAGGAAGCACCCACACAGCAGTTCATGTTGCTGTTTTTCAGATTCTGAAAATGAAAATGTACAGGGGGAATTTAATTTACCACTTCTATTTATTTTAACAAAGAAAATCTAGGGTAGAGAATTATGCGGGATAAATAAGTTGTACTCAGTATGCAAGAGTATTCCCCAAAACGGGGTGATTTTCATCAAACTCAATGTTTCTTCACTAAAATGCAAAACAAAGAACAGGGGAAACTTATCGAGGCCAGTGTAACATCTGGCAGACTTTGCCCTCTGTTTAAACAGCTAGTATTCTGAAACTGAAGTTAATGTATTTTACATTTACACAATAATAAACATTTTGAGAAGGTTTGACTCATGAGCAAAATCATTGCAAAAAGAGTATAAAAGTGATATTTATGAGTGCATACAACACAAAAGAATTTATGAAATGTTGTAATTCATAGGATACTGCAGTTCTCTTTTTAAAAAAAGTTACATGTATGCCACAGGGGGAAAAAAAATCAGAAAAACGGTTACTATTACCACCAGGAAAAAAGAAAATAAACTACGGTAAATTAGAAATTGATAGATGCTAGCCTTATACTTTTTTTCTTTGTCACCATAAATGTCATTAAAATTTCAGCATAAAAACCACATGAACTTGAAAGTCACTTTTAAAATATATAAATTGAAGAACAGAAATAGTCACATAATAGTATTTTACTATATTCCAAACTTTAAACACTCAGATATTAATTTTCATTTTTTAGTTCTAAGCTTTTAGCATATTGTATTATACTGTAGATGATAGCAGTTTTGCTTAATTCTAATTCCAATGATAGACTATTTTTGAAATTAACACTTAGGACAGAAAATCAAATTATATCCTCTCTCTATGGGTGAGAAAGGAAACAAGCAAACAAGAATTCTTCCTAGTCATCAACTAATCTCTTGACCCTTTTTCCTCACCATCAAAACTTCCTAATGAGGTACTAGCCATAAGAGCTGCTATATAGAATTATCAATTTCTCGCAACTATGTATTTAAAAACACAGAACTATGCTAATTTTTCAGTATGGGTAAAATGGTATAGGTAAAAGCTTTATTTAGATTTCAAGTCCTGGTGAATTTGAATACTTAATACTAAAACCAATATGTACAAATCCACCAGTAAATGTTGTTTTATCTCTTAATATGCTTAGGGCATTTTATGTAAAAAATCTTTGGATTTCTATAACACTCTGTCACTTTAAAAAAAAGATAATTTACTTCATATTAAAAATCAAGAATAAATGTAAGACAAGCAAAGGTTCATGAAACTATTTCCTAAAAGTTTGCAAAGTCCTCAGAGCCAACAACACTGTAAATTCAACAGTCTGAAATCTTCACATGTTACTCATTTAGTCTGGTGAGTACTTATAATTCTAAAACCTCTGTTAGCTATACAATCCAACATCAGTCAGGAAACTAAAAATACCATTTCAAAATGCTAAAAAACGCAGTTTTTGTTCAAGATATAACTTCCTGTTCTCTACTTGACAACCAATGTTCCCAGAAGAAGGTAACTTCACTTCTTTTAGAAGAATTTAGAGTTTATTACACATTTTAAGCAGGCCTCAAGAACTGCAACCTTCAAGTTACATATTGTCCCCCAAACAGTGCAACTTACGAAAACAGCTATACACTGTCCTGCTTTTTTTCCCATTAAAAAACAGATACACTCTAAAGTACTTTTGACAATGTTAACACACCTAGAAAAGGGGGAAGTCACTCCAATAATGAAAAAACAGTCATATCTAGTTGCATACCGTCAGTAATATCATATTACCATATCATGCACAAGACCCCCTCAGAGTCTGGGAAAAAAATAAATGAAGATCACAGCTGCACAAAGAATGCAAATAAGAGAATGTTAACAATACTGCAATTAAAAATGATATACTAGCTATTAAGAAATGTGTTTTATTTCAACGTCTTTCTTTTGCTTCCACATACAAAAATACTTCAGTGAAAGAAAAAAATGGCTGAAAGAAACACACAACCCTAAAAGTTTCAAGCGCTTAAAAACTGCCATATCCACCCATCTTGAAACCCAATTTTTTCTTCTTCAAAAAGATTACTTCAGGAATATACATTATTTAACTAAGCTATTCCATTTTGTTCCCTGAATGGGTTATTCTATATGAATTTTTTTCTCTGATTAATAAATAATGAAAGTCACAGGCACCATCTGAATGGATCAGTCACTTGTGATGGGGTCATCTCCCATTTGGACTATTGCAATGGACCCTACATGTTACCTGGAAGCTTCGGCTGGTACAGAATGTGGTTGTATGGACAGTGTTGAGTGCCCAAAGAATGGTACATGCAACAACTGTGCTGCACTGATTTGCTTCCAGGTCCAATTCAAGATGTTGTTTTTGAATTTTAAGCCCTACATGGCATGGGGCCAGGTTACCTATGGAACTGTCTTCATCTTGTTACATCAGCTCAACCCACTGGTCAGGTAAGAAAGGAACGTTCAGATGCCATCTGTTAAAAGAATTCTGACTGGCAGAGTCCAAGAAGAGAGCCTTCTCTGCTGCCCCTGCCTTGTAGAATAGCAGTAGCATTTAGACTTATATACCGCTTCACAGTGCTTTACAGCCCTAAGTGTTTTACAGAGTCAGCATATTGTCCCTAACAAACTGGGTCATTTTAGCCACCTCGGAAGGATGGAAGGCTGAGTCAACCTTGAGCCTGGTGAGATTCAAACTGCCAGTTTGCAGGCAGCTGGCAGTCAGCAGAAGTAGCCTGCAGTACTGCACTCTAACCACTGCGCCAACACAGCTCTTCCACCAGAGGTGAGGCAGGTCCCATTCTCCTGGGCTTCTGCATAGGTATGAAACCATGGCTCTGCAGACTTACTTCGGGCAGACAGAGGGACACGTAGCTGGTTAGTGCCCTGAAAGCCCTTTCCCCTGCTTTTTAATTTTTAACAATGATTGCCTTTTAAATTTTATATACTGTTTTTATGTTTTTAATATTTTATTTGCACACAGTCCAGAGTCCCTCTGTGAGGGAGACAGGCACTTTTAAAATTTTAGAAATAAATAAAATTGTAAGAACCATGGTGGCGCAGTGGTTAGAATGCAGTACAGGTAATCCCCGGGTTACGAGCATTCCCTTAGCGAACGTTCGAAGTTACATGATCAGCGTCCCCTTGCCTTTCCGAACAAGGCCCAAAACTACGAATCTTGCAGCACCATGGCAGTTGTTCTCCCTTACAAACAACTGCAAAGGCTCTGCAACATTTGTCCGGCATGTTGCCGGCTGAAATGGAGCTTCTAAGGGGTGGATCCAGACCTCAGAAGCCCCGTTTGGCCAGTCAGAGGGCTTGCCCATCACCTTGCCGGACAAAATGGAGCTTCTGAGGGGTGGATCTGCCCTTCAGAAGCCCCGTTCGGCGGTCCAGAGGCCTCTCCCGGCCCGTTGCAGGCCGAAATGGAGCCTCCTGGGACCGGATCCAAGCCTCTGGTGCAACGGGCTGGGGAAGCCCAGAGCGGGCTGAACAGTGCATCAGAGGGGCGCACGAGGCTGGAGAGGAGATTTCTTGCTAAATCTTCACAAGGTAAGTGACCCGGCATGGCAGGTTGGGGGGGGAAAGCAATTTGGGGAGCATAAGGTATTTCAGTGGGTCAGGGAGGCCTTGGTTAGGCTTAGGCAGGTGGCCTGTTCTATCAGTAGGCCCCTCATGGCCTTCCCCACCCTGAAATAACTCATGTGGACTTAACAAGCCTTGCATTCGATTAACGAATGTGTGGGCGCAAGGAGGGAGTGATCTCATTCAAGTTATGAGATTCACTCCACGAATCCTCGGGTTACGAATGGAATGGGCAGGCTCCATTACATTTGTAACTCGAGGACTACCTGTATTGCAGGCTAATTCTGCTGACTGCCAACTGCTAGCAGTTCGAGTCTCCCCGGCTCAAGGTTGACTCAGCCTTCCATCCTTCCAAGGTTGGTAAAATGAAGACTCAGATTGTTGGGGGCAATATGCTGACTCTGTAAAACCGCTTTGAGAGGGCTGTAAAGCACTGTGAAACGGTATATAAATCTAAGTGCTATTGCTATTGCTAAGTCAAGAAAATCAAGTATATAGGAATGTAACAGAATCAGGTAAATAGTTAATATATTTTATATATCCATCAAATGTTTTAGAAACTAAACAGTATATCGTCAAACATATCAGAGATACACCTATCTCTGGTGTATCACTACACAAATCTTCAGTATTTGTCTATACACCAAATGGCAGCTTTGGACTGGAGCCCAAGATGATTAGCTTCCAGCTTTTAACACAGAATTATACTTTAAAAAAAAGTGGCTAGATCAGTTATTCTAGCTATACAAAGAGCTGTTGTTATGGTTGTTTCCCCCCAAGACAAAATAATTGCTGTGAGAATAAGCATGTTGATCCTTGCTCATGAATAACTGTCCCAAAATCAACTAGCAAAATCAACTAGCAGACAGCAAAATCAACTATTACATAAAAGCAAGGGCTGTTTTATGCAACTATTTTTCTAAAAGGCAATAATCTATTCAGCCAGAAGCCAAACATACTAATAGAAAACTAAACACGTTTGTGGACCGCCTGACACAACACTTTTAAATGCTCAGAACTGTAACAAACTGTTTCTTATAAACTGAGCTAGATCTGAGTACTTAGAAAAAAAACAACTGGCTTTATAATATCTGTAGCCAGCCATCAGGTACATTAATATTTACACAACATTAATACTTTATGAGGTTTCACAAGCTAGAAAGGGACAGACTCTTGACCAACTGGAGGCTACGAAGATCAAGAAGACAGCAAACTGTGAAAAAACAAAAATATACTAAGACTTTTTAAATGTGCCTTTGAGTCAATTTCTGACTTCTAGTGAACAATACTGGACACTGATTTTGACTTATTTGCCATCAAATTGGTTTTGACTCCTAGCGACCACATAGATTTTTCTCCTGACAATCTATCCCTAACTTCCAATCTCCCAATGGTGCACTCACAACTATTGTAACTTAGAGATAGATATAAGAAAACAAGAATTATGATGTATATTCTCTATGATAATGGGTAGTGACAAAGATATTGGGGGGGAAATCCACCTAGCCCAGATTGGGAGAAGAGAATAATAAAGGAACTTAAGTCCAGATAATTATTTTGTAATCAATCTGGCCATCAGTTCTTTCAGAATGTTATCACATGGCAATTAAAATACTGCAACAATGGTGCCCACACGTCTGCCCAACATGTGGCAGAACATTCCGTGCCCATACAGGCCTTACTAGCCACCTGCAGACACACCATGGACAGCCCACAACCCATTAGATGTCAAGGTCCTCTTCAAACATGATGGACGAACATCAAAATACATCCAATAAGTATACACTAATCAGACTAGGTCCGTGATGGCGAACCTATGCCACGCGTGCTGGAAGTGGCATGCAGAGCATCTCTCCAGGCACATGAACCCGTCACCTGTTGCTCTTCCAGGTTCCAGCGTGCTGGCCAGCTGGTCTTCAGCTGGGAGGGAGCATCGGAAACTGGAAGAGCAGCCGCCTGATGCGCATGCGCGTACTGGGAAAATGATCTTCCGGTTTCCGGCACTCGCACGCACGCTCCCATTTCGGCACTTGGTGCTGAAAAGGTTCACCAGCACTGGACTAGGTCATTGGGCATATTAGGGCTGCAAGGTCACATCCAGATCTTTGGCTATCCCTGTCTGACCCAAATGGATTGCTTTTATTTTGAAGGTGATTGGTTTTTTTTTTCCAATTTATGCATGTGTATGCATGCATGTCTATGGACTTCCCTAATTCTATTAGTTCAGCCCTCCACATCAGTCCGTTTTTCATGTCACCCCTTGGTAAAATTAATTAACTGCCCATCCCTGCACGATGTGATGCATTTGAATTTATATCTGAATTTCTGCCTATCAAAGAGCAATAGCAATAGCACTGTATTTATATACCGCCTATCAGGGCTTGCAACCCTCTCTAAGTGGTTTACAATGTCAG